>DWTT01002366.1:0-10163 GCA_018250895.1 Carterocephalus mandan | reverse complement strand
ACTTTTTTATAGATTTTAAGATATGGATATTTTTTATGGATTTTAAGATACGGATATTAAGATAGCAAACGAGCGCGCAGCTCCACCCATCCATTGCCGCCCATGACGCCTCAGACACCCTCTGAATGGGAATCGTAAGAGTCTTCGTTAAGGATTAAAATGGTCTCCAGATAAATTAAGCAGCGTCTAGACAGCTCTAGTCTAGAAGAAGTGGAATCTCCTCCCAGATGGCATCAACTCATAGATGTCCACAGCCACGGCTGCGGCAGTTCTGGAGGACTCCGCCATGCAGCTTCAATGCTCCAATGCGGATTAGTGGTCCTACGCGAAACCTCTCCAAACGGTCCTGTGCCTTCTGAATCCAACGGTTTCCCTCCGTGTTCCTTAGGAAGTCCACCTTGTTCAACGGCGACCTGTGCTCCTCGCTCCGAGTCGTGGTCTCCAATCGAGGTTTTTTTATCCACTGGTTACCAGTCCTTCCAAACACGTGGCCTGCCCATTGCCACCATTACAATGTATCAATTCTATATCCGCCCACTAATATACCTATAACGGGTCAATTAATTCTAGTACCCTCCATCGTGTTCCCAGATGAATGGGCGTCGCGCAATTAGTGCTGTCGAGCGGCGCGACACGGAAGGGGCGTGTTGGCGCGGCCTGGTGACGCCGACGCCGCTGGTAATGGTATTATAAAAAGATTAAGAGGACATCGGGCGACCTGGATTTTTGAAAAAATCCTAGTTACCAAAAATATTGCCGTCCAGCTGAGCTCCGCCGATCCCCCTTAGCTTGCGATCAAGAGACTTGCAGCTCGAACTAATTTAACCTACGCCAAATTAAGGAATTTGTCCTCTCGTGGTCCCCTGTTTTCTCTTCGAAATCTAGGCCGATTTCCATTAGTTCACTTGTCCTAGGCCTAATCGGTTTCTCGTGCTCTTTATACAAGTTAAGGCTAGGCTCACACTCTGCAATCATAGTAATCAATGATTTTGTTTAATCAATTCGTTACGATGTCTTATGTGTATAAAGTATTAGAACCGAAATACACTTAAATTCAGAGACCCTTTTATTAAGTAAATATTACAAAATAGCGGCAAACCCGTTCCATTGGTTTCCTTTTAATAATGAACATGAAAACTGCAGCGAAGAAATCTTTTCTGTCTAAAAATACAATCAGAAGTAACGAGGGAACTGCAGCGGAGGAAGTCTTACAGAACGTCTTAATGAAACCGGTCTCATTCTAAAGTGAAACAAAACGTTTGACTGCAGAACAAACGCTAGAGTTATAAATTCAATTAGGCTTCATACGCTCAGATTTATTAAATCCCCGGAGAGAGATGGCGGTCGTTTGAATCGCAGATTCGGGAGAATTATGTCGCTTGCGCTTTTTCGTTCATGATGAACAATCTGCAGCGGGTCGGAGGAGCGGTTATAAGACAGCACTTACTATTTGGATATAAGACAGCAAACGAGCTTGCACCACCCAGCCGTGGCCGTGAGAGACTTGAACAAGACTCTAATAGGAAATACGATGGTTAGTCCAGTTGGCATGCGAGTTTCCTCACGTTTTTCCTTCATACTTACAGCAAGCAGGTGAAATTAAATTTTTTGAATCGGACATAACTTAAAAAAGTCATTGGTGCGTGCTGCTTGGATATGAACCTAGACCGTTCGAGTAAGAGACGAGTTCGATTGCCCCTGGGCTGTCTGTCTACCACAGTACTTAGTACGCTGGCTGTGACAAAAAAGGTGACCACTCAGCATTAAACTACAACGAATAACGCGTAGTAGCGCTGATTTTCAGTTGTATTTTCAGATGTAGTTTGAATGTTTGAATCTACAGTTAGTGCAAGAGTTATTCTTACATCAATTCATTTATTATATCCTTGAGCTGTGGAAAATCGTTAGCCCAACAGTATTCGACAGCTTCGCCAGCCAAATGCTGAGTTAAATGGGGCCGTTAAGTAGTTTATGAAATCTTAAGAGCTGCGATTGAATGGCATCGGCGGCGCCATTAGGCTGAGCTACACCGAGCTACCCGTTGTTTCGTCGCGGCCATCTCGCAGCCCGCTCTGGCCGCCGCTGCAGCAGCCAAATAATTATAATGGACTCGATACTATAAACATTATGGTGGGATCAGCTACAAATATAAAGCGCTTATTGCCCCATGGCTCGTGTTGATCATAATTAAGTGATCGAGCGAGTTAAATCGCTTAACCTTGCTTTAAATTGGATGGATACGACAATGGTATGTCCACTAAACGCTCTACCGATCAGCATTGGATCAGCATGGTGGAGTATGCTCTAGACTTCCGTGGCTAAGGGAGAGGCCCGTGCTCAACAGTGGGATCAATACAGTACTAGTAGTCTTTAGAAGTAATATTAGTTTCCTTTAAGAATCACTTCCCGAACCCGAACTATCCTCTAAATTCTTACGTTATAGGATTAGGACTGTACGATGGCAGCGACGTCCGCGGCGGGCGCTGTCCAGAATGCGAACGGCGTCACGTAGCGCAACTAGTTCAATTCAGTTTAGCTCCGGACTAATCTTAGATACTGCTCAGCTTTAGCTTACATAAGATTGATCCTATGCAGCGCTGTTTTTCAGCCACCCCCTATCCCTGAGATGTTGGGTGGGAAGTAGAGTGGTCCCAAGCCACCTTATTACACTTTTTCTACCGCATCCTCAATATAATAAACACACATTAAAAACAAAAGAAGATTTGCTATTAAGTAGTAAAACTAAACTTATATTTTTTTTTATTTGGTACCCAGTGTGTGTGTTGTTGTGTGTGTGTGTGTGTATGTGCGTGTGTGTGTATGTGCGTGTGTGTGTGTTTGTGTGATCAGAAGAACGTTTTAAAATCAAGCAGTTTCCAGCAGGCATGGTTCAGATTTTCTGCAGCAGATTGTCATTTTAACAATGCCAGTCGATATTGATAATAATTATAGTCATGGCGGGTAGTGGGCGGGGTAGCGTGGAATCTATTCGTTGAAATTATTAAAACTACACTTAGCGCAATAACACACTGTAATCTGCTTTACCAAATATTATCCCTTTTGTTCCCGAAATCTGTTCCCATGGGATGTTGTGCATGATTAATGTTTCAGCGTTTTAACTTGATTACACTATACAAATTAATATAACTGGGACAAAGCTTCGCAAACAGGTAGTTGTTAATCCGAATTACCATACAGGATACCTTTCATTCCGGAAATAATATCCCAAGGATAGGGATGTTTTACTGTTTCATGCAATTTGTTAACATGATTACTCTGTAACAAATTATAGGATTATGTATAACAACATATGATAGACAACCATTGAAGTATTTAATGTATTAAAACATTATGCTTCAATGCACAGCCCACAGGCCATCGCTGGGCTCGGGTCCCACACACCACCCTCCCGCAGCCACACCTGAGGCAGCCTATAACATAGTACCCAAATATTTAGTTTTAGGAACTTCTTGCCCTAATCCACTGTTGCCTTTGATCAAGAATTGTAAGTTTGCAAATAGTATTCCTGTCGAAACTGCCTCGCGGCTCAACAGCCGGGTGTTTTACTCGTACACCAATGTGTTGCCGGCAGTCCGGGGACGAAGCAGACCGCACCAAGCCGCCGCCGATAGCCCGAAGTGTGCACGCGATTTTATCGCTGCAGCTTCTCATACCAGATGTAAGGCAACAACAAACCTTAATCTGAATTTCATATAACGTTAAGGTGAAATTCGTTCCCACTAAAATAGAATTGTTGGCAGTATTTTCATGTCTGTAACACATTTTATACGTTTGTCGAAATCCAAGCGGAAATTACGAGCGTACATATTTTATTAGGTGCCTGTGATTATTATGTTGAATATTAATATTTCATTGTGTACGTCGCAAAGGGATTTCTGGGCGAAAATAACGTTTTTTGTATGATATGACATATATTATATATGTATGTATTATCATTCCACCTACTTATAATATACGCCTACATCTGGGTCAGGCCCCCTTGAAATTACATTACTCCAACAGCCGTCCATAGGACCGAACATACTGAAACCCGTCATCTCAGTTTTTCTAAAATCGTCAGTATGCTTGAAACTTTTTAAACAATTTATCAAATAACGTTCCACGTCTGCCGCCCTCGTGTTACAATTCGCAGTTTGTAGCGTGTAGCCTTATGATGATACACGTTATAATTCCTTTAGTTCGTATTTGTCAAGGAACTTATACAATCTCAATATCACTTCGACCTTCACGGACAACTTTTACAGCAAAGTAAAATGTATTTATCACTAGCTTTCCCCCAGGCCCCACTCACGTCAAATCATTTTCCATTTCCTCTACCATCGAAAGATGATTTAAAATATAATAAGGACCACTAATCAAAATCTAGCATCACCACTAGTTCGGACGATCATAATCCGAGATCATCATACTCGTATGAATAAAAAATTATCGATGATTAGTTATCGATTAAAATACGAATTATTATTTCAGTAGTGTCCATTTCACGTGAACTATGCATTTTTCCGGGATAAAGAAGCATATGCTCCAGACCGTATACCACATCTATGCAAAAAATTACATCGATCCGTTGCATCATTTCGTTGAAGATGAGGAGAAGGATAAACTAACAGACAAACAGACACGCTTTCCTATTTATATATATTAAAGGGTGTGCAGGGAGCTGTTCCACGCGAGCACTGTAGTATATTCGCTTCAGTCCTGGCACAGATTATGCAAACCATACACCTCCACCTTCACGATAAACAAGACGCAACTCTATACCGCGCCGGGCCGGTAAGGCGAGCCGGCGGCAACACTACACTGATCCGGCGGCGCGACTCCTCGCGTGCGTGTATCCCTGGTACTTAGTGACACCAGCAGCGAATCTGACCCCGAGCGGGCACGGAGGAGGCAAACAGTTTATAGACTTTGTTCATTCTTGGACAACTCATTTACGAGCAGTTGAATCGCTGCCGGACTAGACTAATTAGAACCTTTGAGATAATTGTTTTTGACGATCAATTATCACTTGCCACGAGTCTTGTGTCATAATAATATTCTTGAAACTTATTCATCACATTCGTTCACCTCATCACCATTCATTCATCATTCATCATTATCGTTATGAAACAAAAATTGACAATAACTTGATAATAGCTGTATCCTTTTCTCCATAAAAGGCTTAATGCTGTGACTGCGAAACCACTTTATTTTCAGTGGGATTACAAGTATGGGATCTTGCCATCATGGTTAAAATATTCAGGTATCACCTCTGGCCACCGTGTGGTAACCACATCGCACCAGGGCGCGCGGGCGTCAGAAATGCCCTTAACGACGAGGCGCGTTAGTGACACATTAGCTCGCTCTGGCGGCGATATGGGGAAATTATGCCGAGGAATAAAAACGCGGCTGAGATGAGTGCCGCAGCCGTGAAATATAGCGCGGCTGGCTCCGGAGGGAGTGGGGTGTTTTACTTGACATAATATGTCAATATATTATATACATACAATATATACATATCACATTATATCACATCGTTCTACAAGGAATCAAACTTTTAGAAGTTGTTCAACGAACCGTGACACAAGACACTATGATCAACACCTTTTTTAACCGACTTACAAAAAAGGAGAAGGTTCTTAATTCGGCTGTACGTTTTTTGATTTCGTGATTTGAATTTATTATAAGTATTATGTGTGTATGTATGTATGCTTATATGTATATTTCGCTGTGCACGCTAAATTTGCTTCTCAAATACCCTCTCCATTCCCAGGCCTGCTGGAAGAAATTTCAACATGAAATAAGCAGTGTCTGTGTACTTAATTAACTATCATTTTGTATCACTTTGAATTGATGTTTTGTACACGAATTGATAAATAAATAAATAAATATGTTTAATTACTTATCTATTACATTTTTTTGTTTTTATTGAATTTGTAAAATTTTAGTAAGTTACATAAGATTCTTTTGTCTAAGGTAAGACAGATTTAACTTGCGGCGAGGTAACCCCAAAGCTCGATAAAATCCAGTTACAGAAATGATATTCTGCTCAGAGAATCTATCCGAGCCGGGCTCGCCCCAGGAAAAACAAATTGTACTCGTTATCTTCTTTGAAATTCGCAAATTTTACCTCGCGGTAAAACATTTTAGAGAAGGTCGCAATATTATTAAGATTGTATTAGTTCTTTGACAAACTTAAGTCTTTGATATCATCGCTGTAATTATACGGCAGATAGACTGAACAGAGTTACAACATTACAAAGTGAAAGAGAACGTTTTAGGCGTCCCTTACTTTCTTATCTAGAACTTTCGATTCTATACCTGTTTCAATATTCTAACCCTTACGCTCGTTTAAGTTTAGTGAAGAAATTCTATTAAATTTAGTCCTGCCTGTCATGATGAGCCAAATTTAACACCAACGCCGTAAACACGGAGGTACAACCGTTCTCGCAAATAACACAACGTCCCTATATCTCATTTTCACGAGATCCTGTGAAAGCGAACACGCAAAAAAGCATGGAACCGTTTATTTTACCTACAGATGAAGGGAAGGTGACTTTAACGCACGCAATTTTGACCCTTCACACGTCGGGAATGAGTCGACACTGGCTTGAGGGCGCGTTCGTTTAGCGTGTAGACTAAACGATCTCATGTGAAGTTTTTGCGCTAGGCCTTGAATAATTCAAACCGATAGTCCAGACACAAAGCGCTCGCTTTGCGTAGTTTATGAACTGGCTGCGCCCTCGGGCCGCTGCCGCTGCGACTGCCACTGCCCTAATAGGACGCTTGCCTTGTACTGCGCCCGATTCGCAATCAATTCCAAGGCTGATCGAATATCGGCTACTGTCCCATTGTCATTAAGATGTCAAGAAAGTCTTCGTGTAAAATAAGATAAGCAATATTTTGTTTAAATTACCACTAACTACTTACCAACCACTAGTAACATATTAGTGGTTGGTACAAATCAATGAAATTATTGTTTACATTTTATGTATTTACGTAGAGACTGTGTCCAAAGAAATTATTAACATCAGCCAGTAAATAAGTTAAACAGAGTATCACAGCCTATTCAGATTCATTTCAATTTCATCCAGAAATAAACACATCTTGACAACTATTGAGGGGGCAGTAATCTTCTGCCAGCCGGGTAACCTTGGTACAAGCCTCTTCGATAATCTGCATTGGATGCATTTTATTGACTCTATGCTTGTTACCTCGACGTTTGATCCTTCAAGATTCAACCCCTTGAATGTAAAGCCGCTTGCACTAGGATAAACTATGAACAGAACGGCGCAGTAATTAATTGCGGCAGCGCTCGGCCCGGCGCATAATGCTGCGGGCTATTTGTTGGCGGGAAAAATGTGCTGGAGCCATCGCGTGTCACCGCGGTCGCTTCGTCGCGGTCGCTTCGTCGCGGTCGCTTCGTCGCGGTCGCTTCGTAGCGGTCGCTTCGTCACGGCCGCGGTTGCGGGGGTCTGTTACCTAACAAATAGATAAACGAGATAGAGTGAAGAAGAGAGTGTGGTTTATAGCCCGGGTTCATGCCATATCATATGTGCCATGGTATCGGTATTCGTTTACAGTTCATAGTTTTTTATTGGTGATACATATTTATTGTTACATGTCATTTTGATACATTATTAGTATAAACTTTTGTTTAAAAATTACAAAAAAATACATACCTATCGATTACATTACAGAAATACTAATCAATGTCAATGAAAATTTTAGTTTATTTGTAGAACCTACAGGGAAGGAAATTTTATACGAAACCTATTTTGTTCCATGTTCGCCCGGGACAGTACCCGCCCGTCCCGATACTACGGTACGGTAGTAATTATTTTTAAGCAATTCTATTCGGATTGGAATGATAATATCAATTATGGTTTTCGGTTACATTTCTTTAGAGGCTACACATTACTGGCTTACTTGGAACAAGACTCTTACTAACAATTACTATCTTGATTATTACTAACACCAACTAACAGGACTATCACAAACAGTCCGCAATCCTCATAGCCCCTAACGAACTGACTTGACATAGTCTCCTTCAGACAAGCTCGTCTCAAACTCGCGACAACAAGCCGCGAAGTTAACAATAAGTTTTCCATGCTAATTCAAAAACTAACCGAGGTTGGTTCAGGATTGCCTCGACTGCAACTTAGACAGCGCATGACGACGCGTGGCCGGAACTCTGTTTGGAAGTGTTTGCAAACTTCTGGAAGTTGTAAGCAGTGATAAAGCAGTGGAACCGCCTCGTTCCTCTCGTTGATGAGCGCAACCGCGTCATAAATGGAACTGTGAACTGTGAACTAGCAGAACTTTCATAAGACGGCGGCTCATTGGAATAGAATTGAAGTGCCTAAAGATATCTTGATTATAATTGCAACAGTAATCGCTTGGAGAGACAGATACTTGAAGATGGTTGATATATTGCGCTTATTCTTAGGACGTCGAGGATTTAAATCTATCTGGTTTTGACTTCCTCATATACTATCACACAAAACGATTTGAGATAGATTTGAATATAAATGTTATTCTGTAATGTGTTTCCCTCCAACGACATCTAAATAACGATCATTGACGTTTACAACAATGTGCTAGTAAATTCTTGAATTTTTTAAAGTAGGCATGTATCGTTCTTTCATTCGCCAGACCTATCACAAACGTTGTTAAACTTAAACAAAATTGAGAATGCCGAGCGTAAAGTTTCCGCAAACTATATTCCGGCGCGCTCTGTGCCGAGCGCGGAAAGTTCACGCCTCCAATTAGCACGCTTTTAGAGGTGCGCTATCGAGGAAGCACGAAGTTTTGGGGTAAGTGGTGAAAAAAACTCCACTTTCAATTTCCAACAACATTCAATTTTGTACCACATAAAACTGCACAGACACAGTAACAGTGTTATGCCACATAGCTCAAGTGCGTAAAAATATGTCACAAAATAAAAATCACTTAAACTCCAAATCTCTTCTCAAAGAACTCGAGCTGTACGCAACGTACAGAGCCAGGTTAGACAAATTAACATTAAGGTGCTCCCCTCCCGAACAAACCTCGTGCACACATTCAACCAGTCTCTCGAGTTCTCAAAGTAAGTTTCTTAACGCTCCAAAACGTACCTCAAATAGCAAGGACTTTGCTATCATCAAATATGGAGCTGGCTAACATCGTCGAAGTTCCACCTCAACTCGCCGACATTGGGCCAATGATAACTTGGCTTACCGACGGCCAGCGGCGTGGGGCCGGAGCGCGAACTTAGAGGAATTACCGCGAATTTATGCGAACCAACATCACGGGTCATAACTCCCGTGCAACTTATTCATTGGGTGTGTCTGAGCGAAAGACTTAAACCGAACCGACCCGAAATATCCTCATCCTTACTATGTAAGGATAAGGAAATTTCACATAGTACTAAGGATGAGAAAATTTCAATCCATCTTTGATGAATTCCATCATCAATCCATCTATGATGTATTCCACCATCATCAATCCATCTTTGATGAATTCCACCATCATCAATCCATCTCTTCTTTTAAAAAGTAGCAATTAATATCTTTTATTCCAATTCAAATCATCCATCCATAAAATGTATAATTAGAATTATCACAACGACTTTGTGGATAGACATTTTTAACCGATTTCTAAATTCCCGGATACATTAAAATAATGTTACAGAGGCCGATTTATAGTCGGATCTGCTTACACCTAGAACTAGCAGCTGTGGCCGGCCGCTCGTGGAGTATCGCTAGGAGCGGACCGCTGCGTAAGTCTACAGCCCAGCGACAGGCGTCGTGAGACTGGAAGAGACATGGAATACGTCCTGGATAATTTTGTGTTCACATTTTATAACAAAACATCATACTATCTTGTGTGGGGCGGTTTTTTATTGATCACTACGAGTACCTACAGCATATCTGCCTGTCAACCTACAACTAGTCATATTCCCCAAGAGGAGGAGGAGTTAGGATAATAATCCCAATTGTCACCTTCTTTTGTTATTTTTACTCGTTTACTTGGTGAAAAGTGAGAAAGAAATTTAAAATTATGCAATCAGTTCTAATGTTTGTAATTTTGTTGTTTTAAATATAAATATTTTTAGCAACCCGAAGGGAAGCTCAAATAAAATGAAAACATGTTAAATAAGTACCCACTTCGGCATCAAATAC
>DWTT01002365.1:0-10163 GCA_018250895.1 Carterocephalus mandan | reverse complement strand
TACCCCCTCCTCCGGTAGCTGATATTTTTTTTAATTATTCTTTAATCAGGGGTAGGGAGATACATTTGGGAGTACGTCTTCGAAGATCAGTTGGTTTGGCGTACAACCCGTGCCGCCTTGTTCACCTCGAGCGTCGGACCACCTTTCAGTGGTAACATATATATATTATATTATTTTTATTTTATATATTCTTAAAGCAGCGAAACGAGTATTTAGTATTAACATGTAAGAGTCTGAGTCTTAATGACTTCGATCATCTGGTGTTCAATTAACTAAGATGATTCCAGTTAATTAAAATAGTTAACCATAAACTGAAGAGTCAGATCATAATATAGGTACGTTATTGATAATCATGGACTGGATACCAAGGATTTTATTTTCTACTTTATCCCACATTTTTCACATTTTGACACCACAAATCCCTGTAAACTTTTCTGTCCAATAAAGTGACAATCCAATTTTCATTTTCAAATGAAACGGTAAAATAGAGACACCTGTAGTTAAACCGAAATTTTTGTCATCGATGGCGATATTCTCAAATCGAATTACATTCCCATGAGGACTTTCTCGCTTACAGGTGTGCTAGACACCTCCAATGTCCTGTAATTAGATCTCTTGGGACAGTACCGTTGAATTTTCTTTTGCATTTTGAAAGCAGTTTTCTGACATACTCTTGTTATGGGAATATTGCACGGAAGTCAGCCAACTATCTTTAAATTCTTTGGATTATCTAACATACATGTTAATATTATTAATTATTCTTGTAAAATAAATCATGTGATTTTTATTCAATGGAAAGTCTTGGAAAAGGCCAGTTTTTACGGTCTTGCTGAGTTACCGAATACTTACACAGTCTGAAGCCACCTGGAATTAAAATATCCCAGTTGCCCCACAGATTGGCAGACTTCACATTCTTTCTATTTTTATTACAGACTTCACTTCACATGGTACGAGCTAACGTTAAATATATGTAGAGGATTTTATATTTCAGTTTTGTGAAGGCGCCTATAACCCATGTTCACAACAGATAGTTCGAATGTTAACAAAAGAAAAAGACAAAGAAGACAAAGACAATTCAAAGAAGCTGTAATTTTTTTGCTAGTTTAAATTTTTCATAGGATAACCAGTCGAATTTGTACTATACGGCGATCACTAGTTCAAGTTATAAGCCGCTTCTATGGCTAATTTCTATGTCAAACGTGGCTGATAATGTCAACAGCGGCATAGAAAAATTGCATTTGAAAATTAATTAAGTATGATGACGTCCTGTATATATATTTTACTTCATTGATTAAAGTTGACATTAGCTTTACGACAAATAGGTACTAATAATACTTAAGTGTGGTGGTGTGAGTTTGTCAGCGTTTATTTTAATATTATTAAAAGCTTTTATTTAACTTCACTCGTATGTATGTATGTATGTATGTATGTCCTGGAATCTTGCAATCGATATTTCACCCACTTCCACTGAAGCTATCGAGCTGAAATTTTTCACACATATTAGGTTCCGATGACAATGCACGAAAATAAAATAAAAATAAAAAGTTATAAAAAGCTTTTTTTTAAAAATAAATATTTTTTTATTAACTATTATTTGATTTTACTTTACATAGTGTTGATTGCACAACTAATATTTAAATTCTGTTTTAGCAATCGAGTAACGCAATGGGTGCTTTAATGAACGGCTCCAACCGCGCGGGCGACCTTAACAACAACATGTCCGGATCATCTGCACCGTTTTCCGCCCCGCCGCACCTCAAGCCACTCGGCCTCTCCGCGACCAGCTGAGACTATCGCTGAGCCCATCCCTACGCCAAGTACCAACACTAAACAAACGACGTAAGAAACCGAGAGACTATTGACACTTAGTGTTCAGTGTTGTACAAGCGTGGTGAAATTTTTAAAACAGTGCGACTTTGCCGACTAGTTGCGGCCATACGATCGTTGGTTCCGCGTTACAATGAATCTCAAATGTGTGTTAAATGATGTGACCCACCTACTACTATTTCATAATAACTTTGATAGCGTTGTCGTTGCATTGAACTGTACTTTAAAACGACTGAAATTAAGTATGCCCTAAAAATCACTCGGCAGCTTTTGCTGACACTGTCTGACGTACAACACAATTGTTTAAAGTACCTACCTAATCCTGAATGGTCCCCGCAAGGCGGAGCCTTGGTTATTTCTCGTGACTTGTTATGACTAATCTGTCGGAAATGCGTAACATTTATTGTAGCTATTAGACTCACTGCAACCATAGTTAAATGTCGTTTCAGATAAAATGATTTTCGAAACCTGGACGACTCCTGTGGCACCTATTGCTAATTGAAAATGTTATGTTATGTGCTAAGACCATGAAAGGATAAGAAAAGCGCTTATATGTCCGACGCATGAGAGACGCACATTCTCTTATAAAATGTTGGTTGATGAGATTAGTCTTCCTCAAAAATGTACAATAGTTCTTATCAAAGCTGACAAATTATATTTCACATGCATATAGCTACCTAAATCAGTAACAAAGTCCTTTTTAGTGCGATTCTGAACAAGTCAATCAATGTCTATCATTGTATTTTAAAAATTAACCGTGTTTTAATATCCTTTAGAAGTATTAAATCAATGGTTTCATAGTGTAATCTATCAGTGTTTAAATAGATGTGTATTACTGAAGCAAAGTGAAATATGCCAAAACGTACATACGTAGTAAAAAATTTCATTGTTTGTTATAAACAATTTAATAAATATTTATAATATTGCTCGTACCTACTACCTATTACTTATAGAATTATTGGTAAATTTATAAATAATCAGATATTTAAAGTTTAGTTTTAATCCCGCAAGGTGATCTCATAATGGCAATTTTGCTTAGTTAGGATAATAATTATAACTAAAGATCTTGTACTAAATGAATTTGATAATTTGGATGATTCATGCAAGGCCATATTCCTTGGAAAGCCGGTGGTTCAAAAATCATAAGTATATGCGGGTAGAGGACATATTGCGGATGGTCTAGAGATGTACAAAGATTGGATCCATATTATGTGCAGAAGTAGGTATGATCTATAATTTTAAAAATTGGTGATTGATGTGCATTTGCTTTTGTGGCTGCTAAAAAGAAATCGGTATGAATCTTATATAAAGACTGTTTCTGATTCTGATATGTGATTTATATACATTTTATTTGAAGCATGGACATAAATGCCTGCTTATATAAATCGGTTCAAGGTGTTGTCTCTATTATAAAATAGAATAATGTCGATGTAAATATAATTATTATGTTTATCAATTGATACTTTTCAATAACTAAACTAGCGATCAAATTAATTTTATATTTTATTTTAATTTTTACTTGATTGGCTTGGCCAAGAGTGGAATTTATTTTTCCTTATCGAACTTTGTTGTTTAGTTTTGTACCTATGATGTATATTGCTGTTAAGTTTATTATAAACATTGTTGTAATGTTTGTATTATTTGTGTAAATAAAATAATTATTGTAAGTAGAAGGATTGTACGTAACAATTAATATCTAGTAATTATACATTGGTAAATATTATCTACCTTATTATAGTGAAATTATGACGATTCATGTTGAGTATAATTTAATGATACATGTCTCAAGATAGTTCAAATTAGTTTGTTAGAAAATTTGAAGTTTCATTGTCTTATTTCTATTTGAGCATTTAATTAGATAAATCATAATGCATTCCTGTCTAATTAAGAAATGTTACTGTAATGTCGGAAGATGGATGTCACTTTCTATTATAACATCATAATTATGAATGTGTCAGGTTCTCTTTAACCAATGATATGACCAAAGATGTAGTCCATTAAAGCCTTGTTCAAAATATTTATTTGTTTTTATTTAGTATCAAGAAACCCCACCCACTTGCTGAATAATTATTCAAAACATTACAACGTTACAATTACAAACGTTATTAAAACACACAGTAATTTAAGAAATTAAAAAAACAGTTATTTTATTTATAAGTAAGCTTTGTATTTTCACGTCATTAATCTTTTTCTAATACAAATGCAACGTTTGAAGAAATCGCTACTGGAGCGATAAGACCGCCTTTTGGCCACCACCATTACATTGTTTGTTTTTCTTTTTAATGTTTTTTTATGCCTGTGGTGTACAATAAAGCATATTTGTATTTGTTTTTGTCTTTTCAATCTACATAGGGTAAATACGATGAAGTTCTGATTCATGATTAAGTAGGTATGATTCGGGATAACATTTTGCAATTTTTTTGGTTTTGGTTTTGATGATCCCATCAATGGTGGTGTTAGCATCAACATCATCGTCATCATTATCTAAATTGGTTTTCATCATCATTTTCATCATATCCATCACCAACAGTCTCATCACTACCAACGAACACCATATTGATCAACATTCTGCGTTAAATCGACCTCTGATGACGTTGCGTGGCTTCATAGTAGTCGACATTTCAATATGTCTGATTTCTAATAACACGTTCGATCGAATGTACATATTTTGACAATTTCATTCATAAAATTGAAGAAATCGACATTATGTCTATTCGTAACCATCTCTACAGCGCGAGAATCGGTCCTCGGGGTCCTTGTAGTTAACCAGGTTTTCTTCTCAGTACCAACAGGATAGTTGATAATTGTTGATACTTTATATATATACTTTGATTATAGTTAACGCATAAGATTTCTTTCCGTAAATATTTACTCTTAGCTTTAGTCATTAGCTACAACCACTTCCCACTGCTGGGCACGGGTCTCCTCCACTCTCTCTTTAGTCATTGCTATGTTGAAACTGTTGGGTATAAATCTGCTGAAGTTAAAGTCAGTACAAATTGCATTTTAATGTCTATTAAGATTACAGGTGAGTTTCAGATGGTAATTATTAAACTTATTGTTTGGGATTTCCCCAACTGGACTTCGTACTAGTATAACTATGGATATCTCAATTTCCATGCCTGTTGTAATTTGTCCTACAGAGACATTTACTTTGATAAAGCTGGTTACTAAGTAATCTGTTCCTAGAAGTGCATTCAGTTTATGTCATAAAATAAGTCATTCCCATGGAATGAAATTCAATATGAAGAACTTGTCAAGTTATATCCTTGAGAAGGACAGCGACTATGAACGAAAGTACAGCAAAACCTAATTCCGCCGGAGAGAAGCTGCGGTCAGCCAAAAGTAATTCAATGAATCTGTGAATTTAGAACCAAAATCTATTTATTGTATATTATATAACTATTATAAGAGTAATTATTATAAAAGAGCAATGATATAACAAGGAAGTATGAAAAATAACATTGACATCTGTACATTACTCGCAACGAAGGGCTATACAGAAACGGACAATAAACTCGATGAAAGCAGAAAATGATGTCATCAGGCGTCGAGGTGAACGGAAATTCAAAAGGTCGTCGTGTCGTGGGAGAGCCCTGTGGTTCGCCAGCAGGAAATATCAAACCGTAAGACTATTCAATGGGCTACCCTCAGTAAAGTGAAGCATCGAAGAGATTTTCACGCTTTATTTCCTACTAATAGATAACTTTAATAATAATAATAAGTAAATAATAATAAATAAATAACTTAAATATTGACGACCAGAACCTACTTTCGCAACACCATTGCTTTGGAGTGCGTAGTTGAAATGAGAACTGTTTATACCATTGAATTTTTAAGAAATTTTATTTGCTGAATTTACTACTTGATCTTAAATCAGTAGATATTTGCAATTGCCATTGCATGCAATTCAGGTAGATTTTTGCTAAAAAGTAAAATATTACATATTACATACGTACTCGTACATCAATTGAAATGTAGTTTTTAGGTAGACTTGAATGTTATCTTATTATATTTGTTATTTAAGCTAACAACGATTATTTTAAAAATAATGAATTATATAATAAAACTGATATCTATGCTTATATCAATACTGATTCCTACATTTCCGTTTATTTGTTTTAACTTTATTGCAATCAGTTAGGTGTTCGCTATGATGGTGCGAGGTTGAGGTAGGAGTCATCAAAAAAAATTACTTAAACTCTTAATTTAACATAACATAGTACACTATGAGTTTATATTTTATATCAGAATCAAACATATAGATAGACTAGGGCACGCCTGCTGCTTCGCTTGCGTGGACTCAGTCTGCGGTAGTTTCTCTTATAGTTGCTATCTATTTTAATGACGAACATTACTGGATAAACTCGATCCAGTGAAACCTAAGGATACTTTCTTGGTTTTTAGGGTATGTTGACCTTAAAGTTTACCGAAATTAAATGCCATGTATTATTATGCAATAATTATTGATTGAAAATAGAAAATCGCTCAATTCGTATTGGAGATCATATATTTTCGTATCAAATATTCGTAATTCTTAATTTCAGGTCAAATACACACTACCTTCATCCAGGGGCATGCCTTGAATAGTTGAAAATATATGGATTTTTTTTTCATTTTTTTACAAAATATAGAAAAACTGACCTAGTTTTTTTTTTGCCCTATTTCACCTTAATATGTTTACAAGTTTTTACGTGATGCGTGCATAGACAAACAGACAATATTTCCAAATTATATTTTTTGCCCTATTTCATCTAAATATGTTTACGAGTTTTTACGTGATGCGTGCACAGACAGACAGACAAACAGACAATATTACCAAAATACATATTTTTAAGTTCAAACTCGTTATTACCTTCTTAATATAATCAAATAATTTAGAAAAAATATTCAATGTACAGACAAAGTACATCTTCAGATTTATTATAGTACCTGCTAGTGGACGCCCGCAGCTTTGCTCGCGTGAAATAGACATAATAATAGATTCTTCTTAAGGCGTTAACTTTAGCTCCACAAATTTGTAATGAATCTGTAAATGTGTTATCCCCTATGTTTATTTTACACCCTTTAGGGTAACAACACAGAGTTACTTTCGTATTCATAATATTAGTCCATACTAATATTATTAATGCGTATGGATTATTAATACGGTAATTACAATTTTAACTCTATTAAAATTACAATTCTGGAGGAGTAGGGGTTTCACGACTAAATGAGCTAAAGGAAATATCTATAATAATTAACAAATAATGCATATTCAAATGCAAAGCTTACAAATAAAGGTGTGACGCAGTGAGTGCTCTCGAGCGTGAAGGGCACAATGAGGCGCGTGAAAAATGGCACCGGGCGACGCGACGGCCCACAAATCAAAACTGTAAAAGCGTTCGACAAAAAAATGAAAATAAAAAATAAAACAGCGTAGGAAGCCGAGCGCACACCACTGATGGCTTCTTGCAATAATTTCCGTTTTCAATGAACGCGTTTTTCTTTTTCTTATCACCGCACGAACTAGGATGGTTGGGAATAAATTGAAATACAAAATTGATTGTTGACTTTTCCCCGGCGCTTTATTACTGTCATAAATAGGAAAGAGATTGAAAATTGCCTACTGACGCGCTGCCGACGGATTCGAGATTCTGTTATTCATTGATTGATAAGATTTTTTGGTGTGTATGATTCATTTCCTGTGCTATTTTCTGTACTTATTAAAATTTATAATATAAATATCTATTCGCAATTGTTCAATAAAATAGTATCTTTGACATCTAAAACAATAACAACCCTATTATGTATACAGTCCAAACTCATAATCGGCCAAAACTACTTTTAACTACGAAGATCACACACTAATCATTCACATTATACAGAGAACTTCAAGATTGATCTGCTTTCTTAACAATAATTTATATTTACAATAACACTGTAATCTGAAAATCTATCTTCGCACTTATACTATTACTGGTTTGTAATCAAATTTAAATAAAGTTCGGTAAGATTAGAAGCAATAATGACATTGATGACAAAAAAGATAACATTATAAACATGGATCGCGCTTTGTTGTTCATAATTAAACAAGCTATTATTTTAACGAGATCTTCCCCATTTACACTTCCTCGGATGGCCAGGATGAGTTAACGACAGTTGTCAGTTCTTTCACTCTGGGGGCCAATGGAAATTAGGTGTACACCGTGACCAAATAAACAAGACCCTCAAGAAAATATCGCATCATACTTTTGTAGAGAGACTAGAACAGCCAGAAAAGCCTTCTAGAGTTGGTGCTCCGGTTCCCGTAGCCCCCATTTTTTCAGTTTTAATTACTAAAAGTTTTATGAACTGCCTCTTTCTTTTTATGAGATTTGTAAAATTAATTCTTCTTTTTGTTTGTGAACATTATTTTTATGGTATTAACGATCATTCACGATGAGTTTATTTCATTTTATTGTTCACACAAGTTTGCCTCAAATTTTATTTAGTCCTTAAATTTACTACTAACAGCTTTTAAGACGTTGGATTTAATAAGCGAACAAAATATATTTTAATCAAAGTTCCTGCTAAGCTAAAACCTATGAAAAATTACGTACCTTTTTATATACATCGAATTTTAATTTGTTCGTAATAAATTCAATATGCAAATTTTCTAATATGAAATCCTTACTACTTCAAAACGTGCAAGCGAAATGAACAAATTAAGAAAGCAATACTCAGTTGCACGCGTTTATATAATTTCCATTGAAAATATTCTTAAATGGACTATTATCACGTCTGTCGAATGTTATAAAACATTTTAAAGTTCATATAGAGATACTCGCCTCGAATTCTCATTCGGCTTGGCGAGACCGGCTGTAAGTAAATTTAACTTTAAAATATGCATAACAGTTTTCCGATGCGATCCCCTTTCGGAATTTAAACACACTGAGTCGTATTAAGATACATTTCGATTCCACTGCAGGCAGGAAATTTGGAAGAAGATTCACTTAGACGGTTCGTGGTTGCGTTTTTATCGAGTGTTTAGAAAAGATCATCGGTGATCGAACTACCTACGTTTCCAGATATAATTTTTATTGCTTATATATAATAATGTAGATACGGTTAAGCTTATGAGGTAGATATTTTATGTAGTAATACTTTATACAACTTACAACTACATAACTTAACCTTTTTTTTAGTTTTTCGAATGGGAAACCTTTTAAAGGTATCCGGACATCGTGGGAGTGATGCCAGGTTATGTGTGATTTCCACCCACTAAACCCCTTCGGTGACCTTCCTTAGACCTTGTGGAGGTTCAGGGATCTTTGTTAGAACGCACCAGACCCCAACGCTGTGCCCATGACAGGCTCGTCTCGGACGAGACGTCTTAAAATGGCGTCATCCGTCACCCACCTACAACGTTGTCCAACCACATACAAGGGCGTCTTTCCCGGTGTAACTGGATGGACGGTTCGAGCTCTAACACTTGCCGCCCGCAACAACAGAAGCTGCTTTTCATTTACTACAATCCACAACTACACTTGTAAATCACGAGTATACAAGTCTAGTTGTAGATAGTACCTAAATACATATTTAGTTTATAATTTTCATTGTAAAACCACAAAAAACATAAAATAAATGATTTAAAAATAAAATACACATAATTAAATATACTTATCGATGAACATTACATATGTTTAAATAAAACCTGGTATAATTTTTTGATCCGTTTTTATAGCTCAGTATATCTTAATTCGGCATTTTCTTGATTTCGGTTGTCGTCCGGTGTTGATAACGGTTGAACGCAGACTACATGAGACAGCATTGAAAGATGACCTTTGACATACACTTGCGGCATATATTTAGATAAAGGTCTGTGATGTAGACATTTATAAGTTTCGTTTTTCGATCTCGCCTCTTACTCGTGTGTGCAACTCCTAGCAAATGTCCAATCCGGTACGTAACAATGACTTCTTTATATGCCATTTAAGAAATGATGTGGAATCCAGAATGCACGAGAGTTTTCCATAAGTTTTTCCAAAGCATGTGAATTCGGCAAATCCCCACATGACCAGCGTAGTGGGCTATGAGAGACTATTACGAGAGGAGACCCGTGCCAACAATGGGACAATGAAAGCGTTGGTAGTGGACATCGAGTACCTAAGTTCTAAGCCGTGAAAGTACTTAGCAAGCTACGCAATAACACTCAATCCACAAAATATGTAATAATTAGTGAACGCCCGCAGCTTCGCTCGCGTGGAATTAGATATTCACTAACTTTAAAAACGGCAGTTCATACTAACTTTGCACCCCCGTTTTACCCCCTTAGGGGGTGAGTTTTCAAAAATCCTTTCTTAGTGCTCCCCTAC
>DWTT01002364.1:0-10166 GCA_018250895.1 Carterocephalus mandan | reverse complement strand
CCCTTATAGTTTAGGCCCTGCGTTGATATGTCAGTCAGTCAGTCAGTCAGCTTCTCCTTTTATATATATAGATTTAATTTTATTGTTTGTTTTAATGTAAATAATATTATTTCTATATATGTCTATAGTCTATAGCCCAATGGCTCTCATCGAATCATTGTGATCCAAAGAGTTAACCAAAGACAGGCGCGGTTGGTTTGTGGATGGGTGACCGCTAGTGGCAAAATTTCATGGACACTACAACTTTACTTTAATGTAAGCACGCTTCGGAGGGCACGTTAAGCCGTCGGTCCCGGTTGTTTTCAATGTTGAAAACAGTCGTTAACTCTTGTCGAAGCCCTACGGGTGGCTTGAGAACATTCGATTCTCGGTTGGCCACTAACCCCTCCACCAATTTGTATTGGATGGGATGTTTGTATAGGAAGTATGCTCTAGACCTCCCGTAGCTTTGTCTTTGGGGGAGACCCGTACGCAGCAGTGGGACGTCAATGGGTTGCAGCTATTATATGTGTTATTAAATTCATTATAATTCATTATAAAAAATATTAAATCATGTTTCAATATTAATCTAATTGAAACCTTTTAAAAACTAATTCAGTTAATTTGTATTGCATTAATTTTAAATGCAATGTAATTTTTGCATGTAAGCTGTTTTGTGCCTATAAGGTAACACTCGATTTGTTTTCATGTTTGTGTTATGTAGTATGTATGTGTTAGTGTCTACATTGCTGGTGCATCAAAAAAATAAATTGATATAATTTAATTAATAAATAATGTGAAATTAGACACTTAAGATAATGCAGCAGCTTTATTTTATCTTTAGCATTTTTAGCAGCAGATTTATGTAGCAATTTTATGTTGCTATAGATCCTCTTTAAAAACATAACAAAATCTACCCGGTGAAGCCTCCCATGGTAAGGTTTTAATCTTTCTGTGCTAGCGCTTATTAATTTCACTACTCCAAGAAAGAGCCATCGTTCCTTAACAGCGCTGTCCTGTGGACATTGTGGTAAAAAAGTCACTCAAGAATTATTCTTTATTGCCACGAGGCGAGGTGCGAAAGACACTGTTTGAATCATCTACCTCAGAAGAGAAAGGCCAACTCCAATTAGCACAGAATAATAACAGTAGCGGCGACAGCCCAGTGGCTATCGAACTCGCCTCTCACTCAAGCGGTCCGAGTTTAAGCCCAAGTGGCACGCACCAATGACTTTTCTAAGTTATGTGCGATTTAACAAATTAAATGCCACTTGCTGTAACGGTGAAGGACACATAGTGATGAAACCTGCATGCCTGAAACTTCTTCGTAATGCTCTCGAAGACACGTGAAGTCTGCCAATCCGCACTTTGCCAGCGTGGTGGAGTAAGGCCTAATTCCTCCTATTCTGAGAGGGGACCCGTGCCCAACAGTGGGACAAAGAAAGGGTTGTGTCGAATGATAGTATACTTTAGTGTCTATTAATTCCAAGACACACTCGTTTCTATGTGTTCCTATACATATAGTAGTATATAATAATACGTATAATACATATGCTTCACTAATGCATCTACGCATTCATATTATACTATACGAGTATCTTATACAACAATTGACTCATTTATTTTCCCTTTAGATAGCGATCAATTAATTTCTCTCTTTCAATTCGGCTAGATTGTAAAACATGCATTAGATGTAGGTATATTACTGCCAAGATATTCAATCAGTGTTAACATTTGCTAACAAATAGTACTGTCTGATATTGACTGTTTCAATTAATTGGTTGTAACGTCTATTTATTGTTTTGCAGTAGTTGCAGTGTTGCTTGTCAATTTGTCGAAAAACTACACTTTGCACGCGGCTGCCCTTGACCAACATACAGACACAGATATTATTGCAATCATATATAATTTGACTTGTGATATCCGGGTTCAAAACCGAGAAAAGCTTGTGAGTAAACCTGCTGAGAGCTCTCCAAAATGTTCGTTAGTGTATATTGGTTGAATTATCAATATTCTCATTCTAAGTGGCAACCCGTATTCAATAATGGGGTCAATGGTTTGTTGTCGTTATCCATAAGTACACCATAACCTACCAGTACCATAGAGTATCATAGTCCGTGCTAGTACCATTTCTACCGTGTAGTATTTATTTTTAAATCAATAGACAATCAATAGACATTTTAGTCCTCAAGGGTAGCAAAACATCTGTGACTGACTTGGAAAGAGACTCTTATCTACTATCACTAACAGTTCCTAGTCCTACCTACTAATGAACTGACCAACTAAATTTTTTATTTAACTCTCTCAGCTAACTGGACTAACCATTCCAGTCCCTGTTTGAGTCTTGTTCAGAGTCAGTCACAGTTGTCATGGGTGGCAGCGGATGAGTGGTGCTGCAAGCTCATTATCATATATCCATATAAAAAATCCAGTAAATTTATTTGGTACACATTTTTTTTATTGTAAATTAAATATTTTTGTTTAATCCAAATGTAGAGAAAAGCACAAAATAAATGAAAACTGAAATCCGATGTTAGTGTGATTATACAGAATCTTTATTGAAGGGTCCCAACTCTAGCAATGCAAGAACTGCAATGGATTGCAGTTCTTGCAAACGAATCAACAGACCTTTATTTACTTTTAAGTAGAACCACCTATTTTGTAACTATATTTTACGAGTTCATCCTATTAATTTCAAAATACAAAAGTTTGATTTTAACGATTGCACTTAAGAGATTAAATACATCTTAAGAAATAATTAAAAAAGTATTGAACTATTGATGAAAAAGTTAAAATCAATGAACGTCAAAAATGAATGGGAAAGCCCAACTGAAATAGAAAAGTGAGTTGTACAAGTTGTGTGGAGTACAAATTGCGACCTACTTTCGAAGTAAATAATGAAAGCATAACTAAAAAGTAAAGTCGTCCTTAATCTTTAATTATCAGAAATAATAACACAGCGTTGCCAAGTGTGTCGGATAAACGACTAGCTGGGAGTGCATCAAAGGGAAAATACTTGTATCAAGGCAAACTAATCGTAAAAATTCAAGGCGTTTGGTTTTCTCGAACGTTGACCCAGTCTGCTTCCCAAAAATTTTGTATTAAGCCGCATGCAAATAAATGTGATATTCCTTGTTGTTCGGATCTAGCTCCATTTTAACTACCTACTGTAGGATTCATTTTCAAGTAGACGCAAAGTTTTTTTACAATTCTTACGTGGAAAAGCTTTTCATGGGCACAGCGCAGAAGGGGAACCGGTGCGTTTTAACAGAGATCCCGGAGCTCTCCACAAGCGCCGAGGAAGGCCACCAAGGGGGTTTTAGTGGGTGGAAATACCACATAACCCGGCGTCGGTGCCGCAATGTCCGGGTACCTTTAAAAGGTTTCCCACTCATAAACAAAAAAGAAGGTGAAAACGTGACTCACTTGAACTTGGTCCTGTTATCCTCTTTGAGCAGTTCATCGCTGCGGAACCAGGATATCTCTGGCTTAGGCGCAGCAAGCAGCTGGCATTCGAAGACAAGTTTGTTGCCATCGTCCTCCTGCCGCAGCTGCGGCTTCTGCGTGAAGCTCGGAGCTAAATCGTCCGACACCCCCATTGCTAGCGGTTGGTCATCCCTGGGTACAGCTGGTGCTGCTTAACTGATGAGCCCTGGAAAGAAAGCTGGCATGAGAAACCGTCAAACATTTATATGACGCTATCGATAGCAAAATTCATAGATGGAGGATACAGGCTTTATACATGGAAGTAATAGCTCCTATCACTTGCTGCAACTTGCTAACTATCACTTACTGTCCCTAGTCTTCATACCCACTAACGAACTTACCAACTAATACTCTAATTAACTCTCTCAGTTTACTGGTCTAACCATCCCTGTCCTGTAGTCCCTGTTAGAGTCTTGTTCAGAGTCATAGATGGAGGATAGAAAGGCTTTATACATGGAAGTAATAGCTCTTATCACTTGCCGTAACGGTGAAGGACACATCGTGAGGAAATGCATGCCTGAGAATTCTTCATAATGTTCTCGAAGGCATGTGAAGTCTGCCAATCCGCACTTGGCCAGCGTGGTAAACTAAGGCCTTATCATTCTGAGAGGAGACCCGTGCCCAACAGTGGGACAAAGTAAGTTGTGGTGTATACTTTAGATCCATGGCCATATGCAAACAAAATTTTTCTCCATTTAATGATAATAGTGTCAACCCAACACGCCATCGTTATATCTATACTAATATTATAAGGAGGAAAGATGTGTTTGTAATGTTTTCACACAAAAACAACAGGACCCATTTCAACAACTTCTTTCACCATTAGAAAGCTGCATCTTCACAAAGCGACATAGGCTATATACCTAATATTACTTGGTGTAAACGAAACTATTATTAAAATTTAATATTAACATAAACATTCATTAAAGAACATTACTCCTAAGGGACGTTTCCCGACGACCTCTTTATCTCTTTTAGCTTCTTAAAAATATCGTTAAGTATATTCGTCCATCGTCATATTTTATTTACGGTTGGGATTTTTTATAAGAAACATCAACATAAAACAATCCATATGGATTGGTACTTACAGGTAAGCAATAATCTAAGTAGATATAGATTATGATTAACGGTGACTAGCTATCTACAGCTAAAACTCTTTTAATAAGAAGAAAAAGGTATTAACATAGTTTATAAGTCTTTTGTATACTAACACTTATGGATCACCGTTTATAAATATTTTCATTTAATTTAATTTAATTTAATTAAATAAGAATACATAATATAAAATATAAGACATGGTATGGTCGTCCCACTGTTGGGCACGAGTCTTTCCCACAGCCACAACTGAGGGAGGTGAATACCATACTCCACAACGCTGCTCCAAAACGGATTCTTACATTATTATGGATGGATACGTGGTAATCTCGAGGTTAACATACCTTATATAAACACTTGCCATGCATAAACAATTCCATGAAAATAATGTGAAACTTTTAAGCAGTTTCGTAACAATTAAAATGGGATGTAAGTAAGAAGAAAGATTTAATAGTAAGTTGTTGTTATTCATTGATATCTAGAGGTGTATTCAATTTAACTTTTAAATGCAAATTATGTTTCAAGTTTCCATTAGGTCGAATGCAAAAATTAACTCTGTCTGATATTAAGTATACGAGCAAAAAATCCTGAGTAATTGAACAATCAGCATTTTGGCCCTTTTTCAAGGAAAATGTTGAAATTATCACGATTAATTCACATAGATTTGATCTTTGGCGAGGGCTCATTCAATATGTTTCAAACAAACACATGCTGCAAACTATGTAGTATATTTTAGTTTAATTTCATACTGAACTAAAAAAATACTTGTTTTGTTACGTAATTATTGATCATTTCTTCATTAGGATTGTGATCATAAATATTTTATATTTGACGGATAAAGTAAAAAAAAAATTGCGTAATAACTATTCAAAAAAAATTATCTTCAATTCTATGTTGTCGGAATAACTACATTTGATGTTGGAACACAATACATGATGTTGTTTAGTTGTTTCTTTCAATAGATATAAGTAATTATACTTGATTTTGATATGAATTGAAAATCTAACGGTAAATTTATGTAGACTTATTTTAATGAATTGAGTTTCTGTACAAAACTACTATCTTATACAATTTTGGCACCTAAACATGACTGGGGAAAAGTGCCTACCCCTTTGGGGAAGTACAGGCGTGATGTTAAGTTATGTAAAACAGTAGGTACTTATTGTGAAATCAAAATTCTTTATGTATATGTATATTAATTCTATATGTGTAGTTTTAATATTTCTATTCAAAGTACCTACTATTATCTATATGTTGTAAAAGTTCGTCTTCGATTGTGATCAGAATTAATTACTACTATATTTTCGAAATCCATAAATTATTCCATATAATGTCTTGTTTTTCACATCAATAAATTCCTCGACATTTTAGGTAGGTACCATTTTTACAGATTAGGTACCATCAACTCTAATATCTAGATAATTTAGGCTAGTTAATAATTTAAAAATTGAAAATTTGAACTATAAAATGCCCCCTTGACTGATTTGATAAGACGCTTAGGGGATTAATTAAATAATATTATTATAGCTTTTTAACTACCTAATAGTTTTGTGCCACTACTATATACCTCATAACTAACGGTGTGATGTGGCTGCATCCTTATAATTTTCACGTAGTTATTGAAAATGAATATATTCAAAGGGATTCTACAGTCATTTCATCAATCATCGGTAAATCAATAGCCGCGCAGTTAGCCGCGAATCAATCTTCTCTCCAAAGTCAATCAAAAGCTCAAGTGACTCACGCTCACTGCGGTCAGCGCCATCTACACTGCAAGGTGAAGTGTATGTGTGTGGGCGTCCAGTGTTAAAATTTTCACAAGTGTAAATGAAACGTCGTCTATTTCGGTACCGTTGAAGGCCCTGCGAGACGTTTTGGAACTTACACATTCAGCTTTTTTCCATTTTGTAACTTCCGACGATTACCTAACATTAACAGTTGTAATTTCTTGAATTACTTTTATATTTAAAACCTAAACCAAGGCTGCAGCTATAGAATATGTCATATACGAGTCCAAAATTTAAATAAAACTATTAGTTTCTTTACAAGAAATTAAAAAAAATATAGATAGTTATGGATCTAAACCAAATTTAACTATTTATATATAAAAAAACTATATGTATATTTAATATAATAAAATTTAATATAAATACATATTTAATTAAATATAAATAATAAATTTATTGAAAGTAATCAATGGAATTAAAAATACACCTACCTATCGAATCGTTAAAAATCCAACAGGGTATCACAAAGCACACAAATGTAACACAAAACACATCCAAATCTCAAACGAGGGTACAGAGCGTGTTCGAGAAGTTAACGAAGTTAAAGCAAAAGTGGATTCGAGAAATCGGGCGTATTGTCGCCGGCGGCGGGACGCGTCGGATCGTTTTCGAAATCGTAACTAAACTATGAAAATGTTGGCGTTTCGCCGAGGCGGACTGGGAATGCGCGTGGGATTGCACCCGGTTGGATGGCGGCCGACACGTAGCTACTGCAGAGGTGTTTTCCGTCGAAGATAGAGAATGATCTAAGCAACCGATAACCCCTTAACGACGATATGTGACTCAATTTTGCCGAATTTCGTATGGTTTTTCCTCAATCAAATCATGATAGGTAAGTACTTACGGCAACGTAAGTATCTCACTGGAACGATGTGATCTAAGGGATACAGGCTTACAGAAAAATTAAGAAATTTGAAGTTGTAATGTAAACATTTTACTTGTGTAAACAAAAAGTTCACAAATTCAGAACATGACTCGTGAACAATACCAAAAGAATAATATGATCCTCTGGAATGAGATAGAAAAATTTAATGATGAGTAGTAGAAAGAAAGTGAAATGTCCACTACTGAATTAAGAGAACACACACACAGTGGCATTAATTTTAGGACAGACTTAGGCTTGTTGATGGAAGCTAAAACTAAGCTTCCGAACGATCGGTGACAATAACTTAAAACTTCGAAACAAGAACTCGTTGAACTCATTACTACGTTCAGTCTTTTATTATAAAAACAACTTAGTTCAATGACCTTAAATTTAAAAAAAAACATGTAATTGTTACTTTTACATTCCAAGCTGCAATATATAAAATCATTTTTAAAACCACTCGACTGTTTAGCTTTTGTAATCAACCAGAAGAGGAATCATTCTAGTTCAAATACATTTTATAGCTCTGAACTCGGTTGAAGTGGCTCCTCCAGTTTCATCTAGCTAGAGTCACAAAGCAAAATGTGTTGTAAATTTTTCCTGTTTGTACATCCAAAGCCGGGTCCAGATATGTATCATTTGCCAGACTCGATCCCCGTTTCCGTATCGCCGTATCCCGTATCAAGCTCCGTACTATTTGTGGACGCATTTTGTTTAATCCGTATCAATGCATCGTATCTTGGTATTGCGTATTGGTATCTCCTTTGATGATCGGACAAAAACCGACACGACATGGGTCGGGCCGTATCATAACAGCGTATCGAGATCGTATCATCACCCGTCCACATATGCGATCATGATACGCGTCGGTGATACGGATACGGTGATCGGATCGGGCAAATGATACATATCTGGACCCGCCTCAAACTACCAGTTGGCAACTGGAAGTTGGATCAGGTGACCAATAAATTGTCAGGTGAGTTTTCACTCCACACCGTATATCAGATGACTGAAGTACTATGTGTCATATTGTTTAGTAGCGTCCACAATAATATACATTGTATCTACTCGTATATTGTCGACATCTGTTGGGATAATTATAGTTGTGGAGGGTTTAGTATAATGAATCGTTTATTCAAAATTATTCTGTTTTACGAGCGGTTTGCTCTCGATAATTTAACTGTTCTTGAGTTATGTGATAGAGACAGCCCAGTGGCTTTCCAAATCGCCTCAATTGAAGAATTGAACTCAACTCACTTGAAGAGTTTATTCAGTAATGTTCATGAGGAGAATAGAATAGCATGACATTGTATTTTGTTCACTGTACTTCATACACGCACTTAAAATCAAATTTATAAAACAATCATAGAACTAAAAACAAAATTGCAACCTGCCGCAATGTTTGAATCCACACGAGCGAAGCTGCGGGCGTCCTCTGGTGATAAAACTTACAAGCTTAGATTTAAATTAACTAATTGTTAAGCCCGTAGCAGCCAACAATATGACAGTTTTAATCTGTGCAGTGTAGTTAGTGAGAAAAAATTTGACAATGCAATGTTTGCTTTTAAGTCCATATACATTACACGAAAGAGAATGGTGATATTAAGTTCGGCTGTATGTATTTTCATTGATTGTTAATGTTATGATCCGTAGGACAGATTGCTTAGTACGTGAAAGGCCTTCAATCATTTGTCTTAATTCTTTGATCTTGCGAAAGTAATTGTTGTCGGGGTGTAATTTTAAATAGACAATGTCTCATTAGCTAATGACCCATGGATATTTGTATTTTACGTGGGCTGTTTACACCTAGTGCGAATTGGCGCGCATAGCGCCACAGTAGAAACAACTCAAGGCCACACTATCGTCTACTCACTACTAAATTCAAGATAATGGATAGATTCTTGTAAACTATTACAAGCTGAATACCAGTTTCCCGGGACCAAGGCACTGCCACACCCATATTTCCACCACAACCCTTTCTTGTCCAACCCTCGGAATGGAAGGGGTTACCTTAGTCCAACACGCTGGCTGATGTAAACTCCTTAGTCCAGAAAAGATTATATCCGCTTATGTTTTTTTAATGTCATATATTAAGTCAATTCTATCAATGTCAATACTTTACTGTTAATTAACTATGTACTATTTTATTGTTGAATAAAGCCATGTTTCTTTGGTTGTATCGTTATCTATATCACTGGCCATGTGCTGATTGGCAAACCCGCACCTATAGTTCTGATGTAATTTTTACTGAAGTTTTATTAAAGAATTTTATTTATTGTGTTTAATTTTATAAGTTTAATTTTTTTGGTTATTCATTATTTTAAACTTCCATGTTTATTTATACTTTTCTTTTTACTTCTTGTTTTCTTTAACTTTTACGCCTCTTGGTTTGTAAATACTTTTTTAAGATTTTTCATAGTCTTTACATGCGTGCTTCAAGACGCATCAATATATTTCTCTTCTTTCAAACAAGAAGATGACTTATTCGCTCGACAGCGCTCGACATTCGTGTTTTCCTTTTTATTACCCTGTCTGGTTAGGATTAGAAATAGTTTTACGACCTGTCTTATTGCTGTGGCTACGGAACGAAGGCTCATGTCTATAGAATAAATTATAGGTACCTAGACTAGATTCGTAGCACCGCGGTGCACTTTAATTATGTGTAACTTTAATTACAATAATTACTTCTTAATTCAAGTTACTGTTGTTATTTGTTTTCAATCCATATGCGCCCCACTACTCGGGAGGTCTAGAGCATTCTCCACCACGCTGCTTCAATGTGGATTGATGGAGGGTTGTCATTTAGTATAGTAAAATCATTGCGTTCTTTAAGTGCGATTCCATGAGAGAGACGAAGGCTTACTAACAATTACTAAATCAAAGTCAAAGTCAAAGTCAAATAATTTATTTCGCCATGAGGTGATTATACACGCTTAACGAAAGTCTAGAACAAA
>DWTT01002363.1:0-10167 GCA_018250895.1 Carterocephalus mandan | reverse complement strand
GGGCCGGCGGGGGGCGGACGGAGTATTGGTGGTCTCCCTTATTAGTTTGTGCACAGAGTAAATTTTTTTTTTTTGGGATTTTATGACCTGGTATTTGCACCTATAGGTCATCTCTTATTTGAGTACATTTTATAGTCGGGCGCAAAGAGTACATTCTAAATAACTGAAAGTCGGGCGTCATTTACGAATTTACTCCATCCAAGTATATTTGTTTATTTTGTTCTGTGATATATAAAGGTACTCCTCTGTGATTTCAGTATATATAAAGGTACTCTGTGTACTGTGTGTGATATACTCATAATGCTTCTAATAATACAAATCGGTGTTTTTTACTACAATTACTAAGAATATCATAATACGAACATCACTTCAAGAGTTCTGGATTGAACATTCAATGCTTTAATTATATAGGTCTCATTGCATTTGCTCTGAGATTCAACCTGAACAATAGAAATGGATTGGAGTGCAGTGAAGAATCAGTTTAAACAGACTTGGCTGACAACTGTGTTAAGCCTGGTACTGTTTGCTGGCGTTACATATTTTTTGATATGGGCGGAGGTATGGCATGGACTTTTTTGAGTGTGAGTTATCTAGAGAGTTCATAAGTTTAATAAAATAATAAAATTATGATTTTCAGGGTCAGTCAATTCAGAGCAACTTGATGTTGGATGAGCTTTTATCAGCAGCTGAAAGTGTAGATGTTCATCTTGGAGAGGAGATCACTAGCTATGAAGGAAGAGTGATACATATAATTGGCCCCCTACGCATACTGGAACCAATATCTGAGCCAGACTACAATATACAAGTCCAGGCTGTGAAATTAAGAAAAAGAGTGCAGATGTATCAGTGGATTGAGGAGACCACGTGAGACTGTTAATATTTTTTTTTACAGCAGTCAAACATTATGATAATACATATATAAGTTATTATTTGTATATAGAATGTATTTACATGTTAAGAATCATCAATACAATTTATTCATTGGCCACTGTTGTGGACAGACATACCTCTTGGAATGGGAGGGGTAAGGCCACGTTTTGCCATTCCATTTCATTTTTATACATTACTTGAAATTAATTACCTTTTAGTCCCTTGCCAGACCTTTGTAATGTAAATAATACTTTTTTTTAATGGATAGCAAACAAGCATGAAGCACCAACCATCTGCTGCCTCCGATGACAACTGGGACTAATTTTGAATAAGACTCAAATAGGGACTGGGATAGTTAGTCAAGTTAGCTGAGAGTTAATTAGAACATTAGTTGGTCAGTTTGTTAGTGGGTATTAGAAATAAAGAAGCCCCGGGCAACTGTAAATGGGACAAAATAGGTTTCATATAGAAACCTATTTGGTAAAAAAAAAACTTGTTTGATTCATGATAAAAATATGGAAATAAGGATATCCATATCTAAAGTAAGGAATAGATTATAAGACTTTGTCGGGCGAGCAATTAATGATAGATATTAGAAGATTGAAGAATATTGAAGTAGACATTTAAAGTAATTATTTAATTTTTTACAGTGAGCAAGAGAACATAATTAGTGAGCCATCTGAGGAATCTCAGAAAACTTACTGGTACCATAAAGACTGGCGGGACTATGTGGTGGACTCCTCACTATTCTACATCCGGCCTGGACATCAAAATCCCACCTCCATACCCCTATTCAGTGAAACACATATTGCTGACAGTGTCAAAATTGGGTGGGTCTACCTGGGTTTGTATTATTATTAAACATTAAACTATAGACCATATTTTATACTTGTATCTCTACCTAGGGTCTATTATCACTAGTGGTGGTATTTAGTGACAAACAATTACTTAAATAATTAAAACTACAATTTATAAGTTATTTTAGTTTTAAGTAACTTAACTAAGGTATTGAAAAATTTAAGTTTAGTAGTGTAGGGGCCAAACCATATGAGAGGCCTAAATAATTGGGCAGCCAATAAGCTTTATATCAGGGCTTTCCTCAATGGATTTCTAATGGGTTGCAGCCAATTTTTATGTATACATATTTTTAAATTGTCTCATAATTGTTGCAGGATTAGATGTGAAACGGAAAGTAAATGATTACTATGAAATATGGTCTGACTCACGGCCTGATCGTGGAGACATCAAGTTACACTCAGGCTTCTATTACCATGGTAACAGTGCCCTCCAACATGAAATAGGAGATTTGCGTGTTCATTTCTCCTATGCAGGAAGAGAAGATGATATTGTAAGTATTAAGTGCACTTTTGTACTCAGGTGATTGACTAGAAGTTTACTAGAATAGTATGAATGATTATTACCTGAAAAGAAAGCTTTGTACTCCTTTTCCTTTAGTAATACATGGTATGTACTTGAATTTTGGACACCAGCTGCTCTGCTCACTTAAAATTGAACACAACAACAGTTTAGTCTACACCTAGTTACCATCCTCAAAGACATGAAGTCTGAGTTCCCAAGGAAATTTACAGGGGAAAAAAATTGCCTATCCTATATTATAATATCTATCCTTAAAAAGACCCATGCTCAATTGATTGGAGGTATTGTTATTTTACAGTACACTGCAGTTGGCGTGCTGGAAAGTGGAACTCTTCAACCATACAGTGTTGTTAGCTTTCCCTCTGCAGACCCGCTGTCTTTGCTGCGAAAAGGTTCTTTTAGTCTGAAACAGCTGCAAAACCTGGAAAAAAGGGACGCCTACTTACATACGTGGAAATATAGGCTCTTGGGCTTCATACAAGTTTTCGCCTCAGCTATGACATTGCATCCTGAATGGCTTACATTGTGTAATGTATTTTTTATATTCAAAACTATTCCATGTGGCAAACAAAATTAATAGAAACAAAGACTATATTAATACATACTTACTTTGATGTTATGTTGTTACAGTTTTACAATTGCCATGGATCTCAAGCAGTTTTAAGAGATGTTCTAGGCTTTGGGCAAATTTAGTGCTTGCGTTCTCCTACACACTGGTGATCATAGCCATACCTTGGTGAGTACATACAAGTATCTTCATTATTAAATAACGTAGATTTGTATTGCTAATGTTATTTCAAAACAGTTAAGAATTAAATATGTAATTATCTTATTTAATATTTTATTTGTGTATCAAATACATATTTGCAAATAGGTAGTGTTTACCAGTTGAATTAATAAAAATATAGGATAGGTAGACATTTTATCAACGTAATTTCCCTCGGGACTTTTAAGGGTAGAGTTTGACCAATAATATCTTGGAAGTTGATGGAAAAGAAACTGTTGTTTTACCTTATTGCATGTGAGTGAAGCTGCGGGCGTCCACTAGTTCACAATAAAAATGGCAGATAATGCCAATAGGCACTAGACCGACTGCCCATTGTAACATTTGGTGTAACAATAATGAATTTGTTAAAAAAAATTGTTTTTCTTTTTGTTTATAGGTTGCTCCACAAGCCGAACTACGGTTTGCTGGTGCTCGCTGGAGCGGCGTTCCCGCTGCTGCACTACTCGACGATTCTGAGCCGCGAGGGTGCGGACTCGCCCCGTCGTGTCCGCTGACCCTCCCCCCCTGCACCCTGCTGCAGCGCGCCTTCGAGATACTGGCCCTAACGTGCCTGTACTTGTTTATCGTGATCCGTATACTTGGGGTATAGAAACAATGATAGAATTAAGTAGCGGAGGCACGAGAGGGCTGATTCAAATCTTAAGCTGCACACTATGACGTTTCTTATTGTTCGATTTTAAAGAAATCGCGTGGTGTGAAGGCCAACATCATGACCAAACCGGCATGCCTGAGAGTTTTCCATAATGTAGCAAATGCAAGGAAGGCAGTGGGAGAATGAAAGTGTTTTGGTGGTGGCAATAAAATAATATAGAAGTTGAAAACAGTAGGGGTAACCTAAATTGTCAAAGTCCGGAATATATCCTTGGATAAAAAAATATCCGTTGTTGTTTTAAGGTACTATACCAGAAAAACTAGCTGAATGTCGATTAAGGTGCTATGGACATCTGATGCGACGAGACAACTGTCATGAAGTTAACCTGGCATTGAGCCTTCCAGAGACTAGAAGAGGCCGAGGACGACCCCCGTATACCTAGGTGAACCGGTATGGCCAAACTTTTAAAATAAAAAGCCTTACCCCATCCGAAAACCTACGACAGAATGTCGTGGCGCAAATTTATTAGGCGAGCTGACCCTACCTAAAGACGCTTGACCTTACAAGACTTGCCTTTGCAAAGAAGAAGAAAACTGGAAAATAGTGGTTTGACGATTATTTAATGAGTCGCTCGGAATGTAACTAATTAAGATAATGTAGTGTAAGGCCCGTATTTATAGAGATTCTCTGGTTAATTTAAAAATACAATGTTAATATTGAGATCGACAGATGTGCTCAGGAACCATTGAGATAGGACTTCTCTATGAATACCAATCTTAGCACAAGCTTCTCTATAGTAGAATAGTGCATTTTAATTAATTTATATTAAGTAATATCATCATGTAATACTAGTCATAATCATGGCATACCTTAGCGCCCTTAGCACTAACGGGTAGTAAGAATATCCATACCTAAAATAAATACTTGTCACTTTTATACTTGAATAGATGTAAGTTTTGCATCCTAATAAGTGATGTCATGGAGATTAATGGAAAAATATTTAATCAATACGATTTCTGGGTAATCTCAAACTCTTACCAAAAATTCGATACAGTAAATTGATATTTCGTTTCTAAATGATGTTTAAAAGCTTTAACGTATTAGGGTTATGAATACTATAATCAAATGATTATTGATCGAAATTTTAAAATGTCGATATGATATTTCTAAATTTAAAAATCACGCCTCAGCTGATTATTGTTTTAGTACTTATAGGAAATATTATTCTTTATATTCTTCATCATAAAAAATATTTTTTTTAAAAAGTTCGTTATTTTCCAATCACATTTAGTCATATGGTTACTTCATAAATATACTGAGTGTATACGCCATAACGATCATAACACAAAAATATTTGTTGAAATCGAATCAGTGAGGACGAGGTCACCCCACTATTTATTTTTTTGACAAAAAACTGGTATCTTGGAACTGTCAATAGTATACATTATTGAATTGTTGATTTTTTTAGTTTAAAATTACAAAGTACTTGCAATTTTAAATAATTAATATTAAATACATATCATTTATCTTGTTAATGTGTAACGATTATTGTGATGTTATTTGGTGATCATCGATGCAAATCGAAATAACCTAATTATTCGTTTCCTGTATTAATTTAATTTTGTAAATAAACCCATTTTAAATATTTGAAGATTTTAAATTCCTTCCCTTCTTCAATCTATCCATCAATCAGACACTACTTTACATAGCTCCAAGCCGGCTTAATTTTTTTCGATATTTTCAACAATCATCATTATATTTCTACAATGTTTTGGTGCATAATTTGTTATTGTTTTGGGTAAATTGGTTGAATTTACCCAAACCATAACAAATTATGCACCAAAACCTTCCTCATGAATCACTCTGTCTATTGGAAATCCGTTCAGTATTTTTTGAGGTTATTGCGTACAGATAGACGCGGCGTGGGACATTGTTTTATAATAATGTACTCGTACCAAGTGAATCTTTTTTACTTTTTTATAATATCTAACAACTTTAGAACATTGGTGGCTATCCTACTTCTGAACTGTTAGAATCAATTAGTCTTCATTTAGTTTTCACACAAAATATTTATTTAATCTTGAGTGGAAGTTACCATAGTGGAAGTACAACGTGGTATTACTTAGGTACACATTCACTTTTAACTTTTTTTCATCAGAAAGTACATCTTTCTGAAGAAAAAAAGTAAAAATAATTAACAATTCAACTGAAGTTCCTTGGAACCGCAAGGTGGATTTTGTTTAAAAAGTTATTTATTTTAGTTAAAATCAAAGGCGACGGTGAAGTAGCATAACTTCTAGAAAAGCTTCAATAGAAGGCTTTTAAAAAGGAGGCATGATAAGACGCATGCGCTTTCTGTACCCGGATGGCTGACGGACGGCGCGCCATCAGCTGTTCGCACTCCGCCCTCCGCCAGGCTTCCGCGTTCAGTAGTAATATATATTTTGTTATTTAAAATAAGTTGTTATTAAGTCTCCGTTGAATCTAGTGATATTTATAAACAAATATTTATTAGTGCCAAATATTTCAAGAAGTTTACTGTAGAATACCTAATAAAAAAAAAGCGTGCTATTAAAATAAAATGAAAGCGGCCGCAATGTCCGTGTGGATTTTTATAAATCTTCTTTGTTTTGGAATGTGTGGATACCTTTACCTGATATGGTCGCAGTATTGGATGAATATTGAAAAACAGCGACTATTCAGCAAGTCTGTGGACACTCAGAAGAATGTTGCATCAGGAATATCTTACGACGCGTACAATGCGGAGAAATTCAATTACAATACAGCGTTGAATAAGTCGGTGTTAAAAGTGGATATGTCCCATAAAAGTCGGAGATCAATTAATAATTTTAGAAGCGGTCAGCTGATGCAAACGTCCAATAAGTCTTCCGGGACGGTAGTCCGTCCATTAGTAAATAATGTAGTGAGGAAGATCCACGGTAGTCCTCGTTTTCCGAACATACATAAACCCTTGCTTGAGTTCGACAGCGACAAGTACGCCTGTGCGGACTTCACCACATCAGATTGCGCCGCCAAGTCTACTGAGTACAAAGAAGTGTTGTTGAAAGAGTTCCATAGGGTTTTGATGAGCGACAGCAAGGTGTTTACATCTGGGTTGGATTCACAAAATCCTTACGATGTCAAATATGAGAGAGGGAATGCTAAGCAGCTTACAAGGAAGGGAATACTGTGTGCACTCGGTGAGGTCGCGGTGAGGACTGTGACCTCGGAAGATGAGCCTTTTAAACGTCTGGGTTTCAAGATTCCTAAATATCCTTTACAACAGCAACGTGGATTTGATACTTGCGCCGTCGTTACAAGTGCTGGTGCACTATTAGGCTCTCGTTTGGGAGAATTTATTGGTAAGTAAGTATGTACCTACCTACCTAATAATTACTTTAAATTAATTGTGCTTAGTGCTTACAAACTAATAACGTTGCTTAGATACCAACATAGTAGAGTAGGATGAACCTAACAATAGGTATATCACACGATATGGTAATTTACCTACTGTTTGCATAGTTGTTGAAGTCTACGGAACATAATCACAATAGAGGTACAATGATAGAATGTCAATTATCAGGAAATCAAAGGGAAATAAAATAAAATTGCGGTTTAAAATTACGTGGATAATCATCTTGAATATTGATAGGATTTTTACATAATATTCTATTTTCTGTGATGACCAGTGATTTTTAGGATAATATTCTATTTTCTGTGACTGGCAGTAACTTTGGGATACCTACACCTACTTTAAGAAGTATCTGTCAAGTTGTTGCGAGGTGTTCACTGTTCAATGGTATTTTTATGTATCTACACCAAGGAAGTAGTATATCTACACCTTACGTATATCTACACATATAAGTTGTCAGACACTATGACACAAATAAATAAAATTTGCATAAGTTTATCTAATTTTAAAGGGAAAAGTGACATCTCTTAAAAAGTAAAGTTTAAAAGTAGTCGATCGCAAGTATAGATTCCGTGACGGAATCTATACTTGCGATCGACTTTACTTTTTATTTTAGCTAAATGCTCCCAGAAAACTAACTAGACTAATTCTGCTCTACTCAATTAAATCTAAAAGGTTTTTTGTAAGTTAAGTAGTACCTATGAGCGTTTTAAATGCATATATTGAATGTTACCTGCCCGGTGAAGGAAAACATCGCGAGGAAACCATGTCCAATAGTAGGACAGTGAAAACGTTTTTCATAACGCCATTGTTTCATTGGTCTGCAAATCTGCATCATCGAATACTTCTTAAAATTACTATTACATACGAATGTTACAAATAATTATATCTGGGGAGTATTTTTAAAGTAAATCTAATAAATCTTCCATCTAAATCAAATCTAATTCAAATAAGGCATCGTACCTAATCGTTAAAATTTGTTGTCGTTTTATTATTTGGTGTCTGCAATGCAGTTCACGCCAGATTTGCATGCTTAATCGTTTAATTGGAACTGCTCTGCCTTGGCAATTGTAACCGGGTAGACAATAACCCTGGTGGTCCAAATGTTTGATAACCGATCAAAACGCAATAATCAATAAAACGCAACTTCAGTCTCAACATCGCGTGTCTTCGTCAGGTAAGTTCTTGTTACCTTATTATAAATTATAAAATACTCGGTTTTTGGTTAGCTTTATTGATATTCAAGTCTTGTGGTTATAAATTTGCGAGTGACATGCCCCGCATGCTAGAGAAATGTGTAAAGTCATGTTGGTGACACGAGCGCGGTAAGCAAGAAGGGCACGATTGAAGCTCTATTTTTGAATCGCTCGCCGTGGGTCGATCACTCGATTCTGAGTCATTTTCGTTTGATAGGAGCAATTCTGTGTTTTAGATTATTGTTTGGCTCGCCGATGATTGTTAAAGACTACTCGTTGCATTCGAGGGACTAAAAAATACGGAATTGGCGTTGTTGACAGAGATGCGAAAAATGGCTCACTGAAAAGAAAAGAGAGATACAGCTCTTTTGATCAAAAGAGCTATATCTCTCTTTTAGCTCTTTAGTTCATTTAGTTCTTACCTACTATATCTTTAATCTATTTCGCTCACCAAGAGATCTAGTATTGAATTAGCTTCTTCCATTTCAACTCTTTTACTGACTGTAAAATATCTCGTAATAGAGTGTTCTACGCTCGGCGAGCTATTCAAAAATAGAGCTGGCGGCGCGGCGTTGCGCGATGGCAGGTGATCGACCGAGTATTGTGCACTTATCGCATCGGATCTCTCCTTTGTGGACGCATTGACATGCGCAGGCGGCCCTCTTCGTCGAACGGCCCAAATCGTATGCGAATTACATGAATTGTTGTACACAGGGCTCTACTGATTACTCAGAGCGAAGGAGCAAACAATTTTTATTGTACCTACCTTAGCTTTTTGTAGAGGAGAAAATCTTTAATAGTTAGGCCTCGGTATTGTGGTAGCGGAATGTATGGGTTGTTCATTAAAACACTTGCTTGGGAGGACACCGGGATCTCTCATAGAACATATTGGTGCGCTTCAGTTTATACATCAGCTCTCTAGTGTGGTAATTGCAATTGAAACGGGATTGACTCTATATCTACTTGCATAAGACATTATGCAGCCACATTCCCCTTCCCTTTTTCTGGGCTCGGGCTGGGAGGCTACCACACCTTTATTTAGCAGTTCCGAGTTACAAGGACGAAACGACTAGGTTTAGTACCTAGTCGTAACCTACATGAGTAATATAATTTTACCTATCCTAAAACATTATACACAAGAAATAATGGCTACTAAACAGCCCGTGGCCATAAGTAAACGTAATTGATCAATAAGTAAACGTATAGAACGATTCCGATAATTTTGCAGATGGGATTCCCTGCGATTTATGCGGAAAATATTAGGAAAGGCGTGCCTTTAATTGCTTTCATTAATAATCAATCACAGCATACCAATTTGCATTTGAGTTGGGAAAGGTCTTTGAATAGCTGGGTGGTAAAATTATCAAAATAGATGGATAGTAAAATTAGCTTTTTTACTTGGCGTCTTTGTTACCTACGACGATGAGTAGTTAGAGATACTTACCTAGGTACTTCAAATTATTTGTGATGCTCGTAGAGATTGGAGATCTATGCATTTGTGGTATCGAAGAAACGTGTTGATTTATTCATGATCATTGCTATCTAAGTCTGGCTTAATGTGCGACAGACCGATATGCCGATATGGCTGCAGCAGACATATCTATGTGCTACCATGTCGCCGTCGCCGGCGCCTGCTTCCGATTGCGTAAAACTTACGCGTTCCGTTTGAAAATGCAAGCATAGCAATATCTTCGTATTATGTAAATGTGTAAAAATGTGAAGAAGAAGTAATAGTAGGTATATTATGATACAAGTGCGGTAAGTTGAAATGAAAATTACAGTCGAGGCGATATTGCTAGAGGCTGTAATTATCAAAGCGCACGTATGTCATACGACGTTTTATAACATACTAGTGTACGCCCGCAGCTTCGCTCGCGTAGAATTACACCCATTAACGACGTCTGCCCGCGTTCGGGTTGCCCACTTGACTTCA
>DWTT01002362.1:0-10167 GCA_018250895.1 Carterocephalus mandan | reverse complement strand
AAGTCCCGCATAACCCGGCGTCGCTCCCACGACGTCCGGGTACCTTTTCAAGGTTTCCCACTCGTTAAACAAAAAAAAACGGACAATATGACACAATGACAATGTACTTTATACATTTTTCTAAAGACTAGTTATTGAAACACTCTTACTGCTTGGAGTGCACCAGCATTTCGCACATCCCCAGTTATACAAAATAAGCGAATAATGACATAAAAAAGATCTAGTCAAGCGGCTAGGATCTTAGTTCCATTACCGTAAATAGAATGAATGTAGATGAAATATTTAGTATGTAATTTAATCAATTCAAATAGGAACACAACGGTGATGCAGCGTTTTACCGTTTGTCATACCTATTAATTCTTAAAGTTTGCGTGTGAGCTCAATTCATGCACAACGAAATTATGCATCCAGAATCCACCACAGTCGGCACTATTATACTTTAATACTATAGGAATAGACGTGTCGTAGTGAACATAGGAATGACTGAATGAATGATATTTAGTATCATAACAAAAAAACAAGATTGTAAAGTAGTTTTTTTATTAAGGTTTAATTAATCGGTGTGGTGATAGTTTTGATCTCTGTGCCCGATGTATGGCAATAGGCTCACCACCTATTATTACATAGGACCAAAACATAACTGGTTAAAATTGGTTGTACACGGACGTACGTGATTTTATGTTATGTTGACAAGCTGGAAACACTGTGTAGCGTCCATAAACCAGTGGCTCACGACGATTCTATGTGATCGACAGAGTTAAGCAACGACGGGCACGGTCGGTTTATAGATGGGTGACCGCTAGTGGCAAAATTTCATGCGCGCTACCGTGCTTCGGAGGGCACGTTTAAACTTCGGTCCCGGTTTAAATGGTAAAAAAAATTGGTTAAACCTTGTCGAATACCTTCGGGTGGCTTGAGAACATTCGACACTGGCATTGGAACAGCACGGTGGAGTATGCTCTAGACTTCCCGCTTCTGGGTTTGTGGGGGAGACCTGTGCCCAACAGTGGGGCGTCTATGGGTTGGAGCAGCAATCACTGTGAGTCCTCACCTGATGCTGCAGCTTTCTGAGTACAGGAGGGGTGGCGCTGGCCTCGGTGTCGGAGGAGATGGTCCGCAGCAGCAGCGGCGCGTCGCTCGAGTCCGCCAGCTCGGAACTAGTTTCGCTCGCCTCAGTACCCTCACCACCTTGTCTGGAAATTTCAGAACAAAATTAATATTTCACAGATACGAGTACGTTACGGGTAAAAGAAGAAACACAATCATTTCCGAATTTAGGAATGATAGTATTTAAACAATGTACTCGTAAATAGAATATTATAAGCAACTTTTAGTAGTTTAACGACTTAAACTTCCTTAAAACTCTTTAAGATTTCCTTATAACACTTTTCTTAACCATATTACATTACTGGACATACTTTATCTACTGAACTAAAAGGTAAATAAACTAAAACTAAAATAATAGAAAGTTTAAAATCAGCTCACATAATTACTAACTAGTAATGTAAACTAATGAAGCGTCTATAGCACAATCGATGACATCGATCGTATGTGATTGGCCGAGTAAAGCTGCGACGTGGAGTATGCTCTAGCTAGACCTTCGACGTGCCTAGGAGCTGTAAAGCTCAAGCCCCAACTACACAAATAAAAAAATAATGCTCTAGACCTGGGTTTCTCAAAGTGTGGTACGCGAACCCCCTAGGGGTAGCAAGGGTAGCAGGGGGTTGCGACACATGGCACGTGCGATCAGAAACGCGTGGCGACAAGCAATGCGGTGAATTTCCTTTTTTCTTTGCTAACATACTTATATGAGAGTGGGTTTCACACCTGGTGATGATAAAAACTAAATACTTTAACAGGGGTTTGTGGAGCCGAAAGCTTAAAAAACCCTGGTCAAAACCACCAGTGACTGTGGGAGAGACACGTGCTCAACAGTTCTATGGGTTGAAGCTTAATGCAAGGTAAAACTCTTATTATACTGACTGTATGAAGTAATGTATGTTGACGTAGTTGGGCGCGGTGGGAACGGGCGGAGAGTCCGGGGCGGTGGGCGCGGAGGGGGCGCAGCCCGACAGCGGCAGGGTGCTGCTGCCACTAGACGCGTCCTCCGCGCTTGACCCCGCACCACCTTGATAAGTTTATTTGATTTATTTGGTCGCCAACATACTGTACACTAACAAAGCCTTAAAATGAATACAATTCTTTGGTATAGGTACTGAAAGTTTCTGGTACTGGCCACTTATAAAAAAATTTAAAAAAAAAAACGATTACGTAATTCGAAAATGGAACTTTTTCATTTTCATTTGTTATTTTTTTTTATTGTGGCGTTCTTTAGAAAATTGTATCCCTATTACAATGAATTTAATCATGAAAATGATCATTAATTTTTTTACGATTTTTGCTGTGGCTTAAGTCAGCAAGAGAGTTGCCAGAGATTTTAATTCACATTTGGTAATAAAGCCCCATTTCGCAACTCTGTATATTCGTGGTATGGAGAATTTAGACGTGGACGTGATCAGCTCCATGATGGTGTAGGTGAAGGTCGGCCAACGACTGCGGTTGCAGAATCCAACATTGATACCGTACATCTAATTGAAACTTATTATCTTATTAGAATCTTTCATTATGACCTAAGTATAAAAAATTAGCCAAGCACCACTACAAATACAAAATGCAATTTAATAAATTCTCATATGATTAAAGAATAATCATATGAAAATTTAAATGATTATAAAATAATATGAATTCATATGACTAACAAAATTCAAATCAAAAACAAATTTAAAGTTAAAACCAAATTACAATTAAATTTAAAGAAACAAAATTAAAGTTGAAAAAACAATAAAGCGATTTTTCTAATTTATTCCAAAACCTATGTTTTTTGTCAATAATGTCAAGGGTTCATTTTACTATATAAATTAAAAAAGGATGACTAACTATAACCTAACATAATTTTTATTTATTTGTTTTACCACCTGCCTCAAAATCATTCAACTGCCAAAATACTGAATGGAAGAATAAATATAAGTAAGTGTAAGTATAAAATATCCCTTTCTTAATACAAGATAATTCTATAAAATAATTACCTGCTTGGATATAAACATATTCGCCATCATTTATATCAACCGGGACTTGGTCATAGTAAGGTTCATCCTCACTAGATGGCACTGCAGCAGGGATACTCTCTAATGAAATGGGTGCTGATTTGTCGTCAGTGACTTCGGCTAAATCTGGAGTGGTAGACGTCACTTCTTCATCAATAGACCGAGGGGTGGCCGCCCCACCAGACCGCTTTCGTTCAGATGACAAGGAATTGATTGACTCATAGCTCTTTACCTGAATCATAATCATAAAAATCAAAGAAAGAAATAGGTACAAAGAATTTCAGATAATAAATAACGATGTCTCATTAAAGATGTTCTATAATAGCAGGAAAACAATCAGTTCTAAATTTTGCACAGAAATACAATTGGCTTTTTATTATAGCCATATTTCATATAAGTCAATACCAATAATATAGTCAAAATGGTAATTTTTCAGTTGTTACTGTTCTTTCATTACATCAGTAATTATAAATATTTTAATATTCAAGTTTATGTTGTAAGATTTTTAAAAATGTCCTATTTAGCATCTATTTTACAGATCTGTTTGTTACTATGTATTTTCATATTTTCTTACACAATTCCATCAATATTTATTCTTTTAACAGTGTTTATAGTAAGATATAAGCATACATACCCTTTCACTAATAGAAGGTGTAGATGCGCGACTTGCAATGGACTCTCGTGAATCAGCACTTCGAATTTTCCTACCCAATGAAGAGGGAGGACTATCTTCAGGATACCCCGATTCCGGCAAGGACGCGCCGCGTTTGTTGAACACTTTTGGTGGTGGTCTGATGACAATATTTTGGTTTTGTCAACTTTAACTGCATTTAGAAAAACCTTTATGTGAAGTGATAGCCTTACGTTATTTAAAAATTAAAAAAATGAGTAATGAAGCACAAAAATTATGAGGCTTACTAAATAAAGACTTAGCATTATTCTAAACATTAAGTGATATAAATTTTTTTAGTAAATTAATTTCTATAAAAAAATTTGCATACATAATTCATTAATTTCTGCCAAGCAGTGGTAACTATACTAAGAGTAACTGTACTCTTGACTCATTAGGACTAAAATCCCTGAGTATAATCAATTATACTTCTCTAAATTTTAGGTAGTACTTTGACATAAAATTTTGTTATATCCTCTTAATCTTCTTCAATCTTAACACTCAATATTCAGAGATCATTGGCAAGTACTTAAATTTTATATACATATTTTGTTTAGTTAATGTTTAAAAGAATTACTTATGAATCTGAAAAATTATAATTTTTCATCCATCGAGCTTTTCGACGAGCAAAGCTTAATATAGGCCTATCCTAAACAAAAATTACCTAGTTACAATTGTGATTGTATCTAAGTTTTGTTTATGTGACTACAAATATTGTAATAGGCAATACTTACTTAGGTGGCACTTTTTTCTTGGCAGCTGTGGAAACATCTATGGAACTACTTTCTGATGATTGTGGAGAATCTTCAGTTTTCTTTGATGCATTCTCTGCTAACTTCAGACCATTGACTTCGATGACTGTTACAAAATCACCAACTTGTGACATGGGACGGTTTTTAGCTTGTTTTGGACTTGTCTCTACACCTACTGTGTTGACAAATATTTATTTCAGAATATTAAACCAAATGATTTATTTTTTTAATTAGGTACCTATCTTACTCTTATTCAGACATGTAATGTCACAACATGGAAAATTTGTTTTTCATACAAATTTTTGTTATCTTTTCTACCACTTCATAGATTTCCAATCTATCTTCAAATAATATTTGATAAAAACCTATTCAGTTCAACATTTTTGAAGTGTACATAATTACGACAATTAATTTAAATTGTATGATTTTGTATCATATAAAATAAAATACTAAACATACTTTACCATTATTATCTGCATCAATGTCAGTTCTATGGACAACTTCACTATTACACCGTCTACGAGCTGCCTCAACTGCAAGATTTGATGATAATTCATTGATGCATTGATTTACGGAGCTCCGCTCAGCAAATTGGGTTGGCTTGCTTCTAAAGTGCACCTCCTCACAATCCACATCATTTGAATCATCACTCTTGTTACTACTTAAGCTCACTTCACTTTTCTTTGACAGTGAATCAGTGTTAGATTCCTAAAAACATCAATCTTTTAAATTATGTGAATTCTAAAATACCAGGCATCCTTAATATATTCAACATGATTCTGATATTCATTTGATTTATTTGATATTACGCATAATATCATGTTGATAATATAAATACTGGTTATTAAAATAACAACTTGATCCTAATTTAATATAAGAATCACACTTCAATTATGGTTCTTGGAATTTGATAAAGCTACCATTTTATAGGTAATAATAGGTATGTAATGTAGGATGATTCACTTCATAATCACAACAAAATGTTAGTTATACTTTTAATAATGGTAGGATAGGGTTGGCTATATTCATTTTCATGATGATTTTAATTTCACAGTGAGTTATCTAATCAACTTATAGTTTATTCTAATGGGTATTTGTGTGAATACAATTTAAACATTAGACTTTTGAAAACTAATAACTAAAATAAAGAAAACTTTAGTCGAAGTTAATTGAATACCGTTTATTGTATATTTATGTAATATTACCTGTTTGATATCTGCAGTATTATCATCACTTGGGCCAGCCCCCGAGGGCGGAGCCGCCTTGCTGCCCAGCGAAGTTGCCTTGTGCTTTTCTACATCGGATAGCAGTGTCTCCAAGTACTCTACATAAAATTCCTCCTTCTCCAGTTCTTCTCTAAGCACAGCCACTTTCTGTTTATGTTTAGCCAAATTGGCCCTGACATCTTCTTCCCAAGCGGCTGGTAAAGCACTCTCTGGAAAACGTTGCACCCACACACGCTGGAAATCTCCGAAGACGCTCATCTCTCACAAAACGATTTCATGACAATTTTATGTTACATTTAATCAACAATTACAGTTTTACTATTATTTCTCAATGTAAAAAACGAATCAGAAATAATCAGAAACAGAAACGTACTCTGTGCACAGATTATATAAATAATTGACTTGACTTGACTCTGTGACCTGTGATGTGTCAGAAACTCTGACATCGCAAACAAACGGACTGGAATTATTTTTTCTAATTCATTCAGGGATGAATGGTTTTCTTACGTCAAAGTCACACCTATTTTTTGAAATAATATTTTAAATGTTTACCTTGTAGTACAAGAAAATGACAAATTATTATTAAAGTAACAATTCTCTGCAATAATTCAAATTTCCAAAGATTTACAAATAATAGAATAAACTTTTTTAACATTTTTGCTGTCAGTACGAGAGATTATTATTCTGTGCTTTGAGCAACTCCACGAATGAAATTAAATATCACTTAATGTGTGAGAACTGTAGCATTGCCAGTGGAAGTGGAAGCCAGTTTTGTCCGAGTGACTGCTGCACTGCACGGAACACTACATATTATTATTATTACTCCTAGCGGATAATATTCATTGCCCTTCTATCTGACTGTACCTTTCCAAGTTTCCATACACTTGGAAAGAAGCACAAGTAATATGAATTCACAAACAAAGCCTTCGAGCTATTGCCCTGACAGTTTCTATAACACACTTGGCAAAGACTGTTGAGCGGTGTACCTCTTCTTCTCTTCCTTCTTACTCACCATCCTAACCCACCGGCTACCAGTACTTCGAGCAACAAGTGACGGGGCCTGACCTTCCATAGGAATTAGAAAATTAAATACAAACACAGCGTTGATCTAAGTCAAGGTCCGTACCTCAGGGACGTACCATTAGGTCAATCGCAAACACATGCTTCTGAAGGAGTTAATCCTTTACCCTTTTGGTTGGTTGAGCTCTTGTTGCTCACCGCCCTATTCGGTGGCGCTGAAAAGGTCGGAAGGACCACCCAACAAAAGTCTATTCGAAGAGAAAAAAAACGTAACGATTGTCAAAACTGTCAAAAGTCAAAACTGTCAAATGAAATGGTACTATATATCTAGTTAATTTGTGGTACTTATTAATTTTTTTAAATAAATAAGTACATACATACCTTAAAATGAATATAATTAATTGATTTTTTACTAAACGAATATGGATAAGCAACAAATAAAATTTATCTTAGATGGACTCAAATCGACTTCCTCCTCCCGCATTCAGGATGCTCTGATTAAAATTAAAAGCAAAATAATAACAAATGATACAGGGATAAAACATTTTAGAGATTGTGGTGGTTTAGAATACTTAGTGCCACATCTGCGTAAGCCTAATGAAAGAATTTTGGATATATCTCTCAGTATTCTCGGCAATGTTTGCTTGGAAGAAGAATGTAGCATAGCGGTGAGTACATAAGTTGGGTATTTAAAAAAAGCTACCACTAAAACATAAACTTACTATATTTTAAACAATATAAGCAATCTACTCGATAGCAAGGAAAAAACTTGAACTTTTAAATGTATTGTGTGTATTTTTTAATCTGAACTAAACATATGAACTTATTTTCGCTTTCTTGTATTCAGGAACATCACATCACCTTTTCAGAGATGAAATGAAAAAAAAACACAAACACACCATCAACCACCCATATATCAAAATTCTACTCATTTTGACAATTAACTTATAATATTTTTAGAGAAATAAATATAAGTTTTGTAGACTATCCTACGTTTCTCTCCAGTTACTTGTATACAAAATATATCTTAAATGTTGGTTTGTTATGTTAAATTATTTTTAAATGTTAAATCGCATTGCATTGTAAAATTTTGCCTTAAGATTAAAATAATTAAGCTGTATTTATAAGACGCAAGAATAAGAGCTTAGAATTAGTTAAACTTAGGTATTTCTCAAGTTGATCACTTTTTAATATTAATTTCAGGTTGGGAAGTTGAATATATTTGGTTCATTGGTAACAATATTGAAAACAGTAAATCGTGATAGTATCATTGGGAGAGCCTGCCGTTTAATTGGCAACTTAGCACAACAGCAGGTCAATGCAGTGGCTCTCCATTCACATGAAGCAGTGGCCGCTCTTGTTACAGTAATAGATATAAGAGATAAAAACACCTCTTACCCAACACTCACTATGGCTGTTAGAGCTATAAGGTATGTCTCATAAAATTTAGATTATCTAGTGAATATTTTTTTTTAATTTACACACTACTGGTATTATTTTATTGACATTAAATTTTAGTTAGAGTACTACGATTGAATACGTTTAACAGTACTATTAAGAATGTTTTCATTTGGTTTAGGCAACTATGGATGGTTATAGACAAAAGGGATGAAATGTTAGCTCAAAATGCTGTACACACAGTGTCCGTTCTACTCTCAGTCGAGTGTGAATCTGCTGGAATTATAAAGACTGCTGATCAAGATAAATCAACTGATCAACCAAGAAAGAGCCAGGAGGAATTGATCATTGGCATATTGAAATGTTTTGGATATTTCACTACTTATGTCAATGAGCAATGCGCAGAGCAGGTATAACGAGTTATTAATTATACAAGTATGATGGGGTTCAAAATATTACATAATAAAGTCAAAGTCAAATAATTTATTTCGCTATGCTGTGATTAGACACGCTTAACGAAAGTCTAGGTAACTACAAACTACTTAAACAAAAGAGATGTATTGCTACTCTAAACTGATCAATATAGGGCAAAGGATTAGCTATTGATCATTGAATGAATAGCTAATCCTACACAGGTGCCTAACCTGCCTTAATAAAATAAATACAAAAATAAAATAAATACATTGCACAAATTATAGCCTAGATCAAATAATCTCTTATGCAAAACTTAGTGCAATATTTAAGTTTACCAACCAAGTCAAAGTCAAGTTGTTTAATTTGTTTTTTTGCTGATATTATATAATAAGAAAAATAAATGTATTGCTTGTACTTGTGTGTGATCAGAGTGTGGAATTGAACCCAGGAACCAGTGAATGGCGATTACTTGAACATAACTGGTAAAATTTTGTTGTAATTTAAATTGTAAATTAATTTTTCTTTTACAGATTCAAGGAGACGGTCGGGGTTATCAATGCCTTGTAGCACTCACTCACTCCTATGAGAGTTTGGCTTTGAAATGTCTCATGAACCTTTGTTACCTATCTACGTGTCGGCCCCTCTTGGGTACGGCTGGGTTTGTTGAGTGTCTGGTGGATATTTTGAAAAAATGTTCAGGTATTTTTTAAATATAGTGCACTAGCTTTTCCCTGTATTATAAATATTCTTAACCTGCTCTAACATTTACTGGGTGGTTTAGAAACTTTAGTAAGCCCAATCCATCCAACGAAAGTACAGCCATCAAAGTTCATAAACACAGTTATTAATTTAAAATGATTATTCGAACTTCGAAGGTGTCGTGAACTTCGTGAAGATAATCATAGATCAAGATGACATGACAATGAAACGCATTGTGTACTTAAAAAATTATACAAATTATATGCGATCCTAACATAATGGGAACCACCCATACCATAGGTCCCAAAGTATGAGTCGATGTCGATACCTAGCAATTACTCTATCCAAACAACGTCAGATCTCTGTTTACCTAACGGTAAAATTTAATTCTTAAGGTTCTTAAGGTATTACCATTATCCTTATACTGGGGCGTTAGTTAAGTTTATTAGTTGATATAAAATATTTATTAGAGACATCGCTGTGGCCGGAGGGTGCGGTGAAGGCGCTGGGCCACCTGAGCCAGAACGCGGTGAACCGCTCGCGCCTGCGCCGCGCCGGAGGGCTGGGGCTGCTGGTGGCGGCGGCGCGCGACCACTCCCATGCCATGCCGGCGCTACTGCAATACTTCCACGACACTGAGGGTGCGTACATAGTGCTCGCTAGTGCCATACAGTCTGAGGGTGGGGTGAAGGCGCTGGGCCACTTCCTCGACACGACACTGGCGGTGCATACAGTGGGCTCGCTAGTAAAATCTATACTAATATTATAAAGCTGAATAGTTTGTTTGTTTGTTTGAACGCGCTAATCTCAGGAAGCTGAAGAGTTTGTTTGTTTGTTTGAACGCGCTAATCTCAGGAACTACTGGTTCGAATTAAAAAATTATT
>DWTT01002361.1:0-10168 GCA_018250895.1 Carterocephalus mandan | reverse complement strand
CAATAGTTTCGTTTACACCTAGTAATATTATATAGCCTATGTCACTCAGTGAAGATGCAGCTTTCTAATGGTGAATTCATAAAATAAATAGAAATGAATTGGTAATGTTTTCACACAAACTGCTGGACCGATTTCCAAAATTCTTTCACCATTAGAGCTTCTTTTAGCATCTCCACTGAGTGACATAGGCTATATAATATTACTAGGTGTAAACGAATCTATTGTTATGTATAATTCCACACGAGCGAAGCTGCGGGCGTCCACTAGTATCATATAACTTTAGCTTTGCTTCAAACTTTCGGTTCAAATTGTGTATCATCCCACTAACAGATGGGTGAAGATCGAGTTCTTGTACCATTCAAAATATGTGTGCCAAATTTCGCTCGATAGCTTCAGTGGAAGTGGGTTAAATATTTATTGCAAGATTCCAGGACATACATACATACATGAATACATACGAGTGAAGTTAAATAAAAGCTTTTAAAAAAGCACACGACCTGTCAGTTGTCGCAGTCGACTGGCGTGGAGCGTCGCGGAGGCTGCAAAATGAAGATCCTGTTCGATTCGGTGACTTTAACGTCTTGCTCGTATCGTCGCATTACCATATTTTACGGGGCTTTCTGAACCATGTGTGTTTAAGTAACAAGATCTGCTCTTAAACCAATTTGGTTAATTTTAAAATATCCTGTGTTGGTACCAGGTTGATGCTATTTACTAACTATTGGATTTGTAGTAAGTTTTTACCTCTCTCTCTATTCAGCTCACATTAGTCCACTGTTGGACATAGGACAATCATCGGCTCTCCTCATCCTCTCCTCTTCAATCAGGTGCGTCCTACCAGTAATGAAATGTGGAGCTAAAATGTACCTTACTTAGGACACAGTAAGGTTAGTTCACAAGCTTAAGGTCGCTCAGCGTGCCATGGAAAGAGCTATGTGAGCTATTGGTGTTTCTCTTCGGGACAAGATCCGGAACGAAATCATTCGTATGAAAACAAAAGTCACCGATATAGCTCTGAAAGTTAGCGAGCCGAAGTGGCAATGGGTGGGCCACATCTGCCGGAGGACCGACAATCTATGGAGCAAACGACTGCTCGAGTGGAGACCGCGAATAGACAAACGTAGTGTGGGACGACCTCCTGCTAGGTGGCGCGACGATCTGCGCAAGAGAAGCAAGTGGATGAGGAAGTTTTCCTTTTCAAAAACCTTCTCAAAAATTTGGTAATAATTTGGAATAACCTAATGAGACTGGGTAAATCGTGGTTAAATCGAACTACGACAGATTCTCGTAGAAAGCTCAGAAATTCCTATGTGTACGGACGTTCCTTGGATGGATGGATGGTGGAATGTAATCGTTCGATCCTAAGCAACATTCACATGACAAATGAATCATAGAACGAACGAGATTCACAAGTTGTGATAGATGTCGAACTAAGTCGAAAGTGTCGCATTGATTGTATAAAACAGTCGTCCTGAGATTAAAGTTAAGCCGATCAGCGGCGGTTAAAGACGTGATAAGTCGCCGCTGGCGAGATCAAAGCCCTTTGTGTCTCGATCGATATCACTAGCATGTTAGTCACGAATGTCACGAGTCAGTGACATTCACAAAACATGGTAACATTACAATATATAACTATGTAACCTTTGCATGCTGATAGCTAATTCTTCATTAAACCTTCCGATTAGCAATATAACTCGCTCGTTAAAAGTCAAAAGCTTAGCCGTAAATAAAACACTTTTTCCTTGTACGAAAAGGTACACTGCATTCATTAGGTAAAAATACATAGTTGTTATTAAATTCCTAATCAGTTTCACATATTTGAAATGGGTTAAAAAATATTTAATTACTACATAGAAATAGTTACGAGAACTCCCACTTTTCTCTTTACAAATTCCACTAGCAATTATATTGATGAAACTTGTATAGTGAAAGAAGCAATCATCATTGCGAAGCCAGCTCCCATTCCAATGTACACCCATACATTTATTTAATTAACTATACAAAAGTGTTTGATAGTTATAATATTTCCAAATTATTTACCGTCGCTCGCAGGTGTGGTGCGAATCACAATGGCTTCCGCGTGGCCGTGTTCCCACTATACCGCACGATATCGTTATCGGTAGACGATAAACGATATCGGGGAGTTGGTATAGTTTCTTATTATAATGAAAATAATACAATATAATACAAAAATACTTTATTGTACACCAAAATGAAAGATACACATAGATATAGGAATAAAAAAAAATCTACGTACCTACACTTTGTCCGATACAAATCAAATCAAATAATTTTATTTGCATGGACATGCAGAAGTCAATAATGGTAGGTAGAAGCAGCTTACAATACCAGGACACAGAAAAAGATTAGCTGGTTGAGCTAATGGACTGCTGTGCACTTATAATCTGTTAGATGTCTCAGATGAGTCCGTTTAATTATTCCAGGATGGGAATGAGATTCCGTCTTTAGATAGCTATATACAAAGCGTCTATTCGAAACGACACGATGTAGAAAAACGGACGATATCGGCGATTGTCTATCGTCTAGCGATAACGATACCGTGAGACAATGTGAAAGAGTCTAAAACGAAGCCTTGTGGAACTCCCGGCGCTACCCCGCAATTACTCTTTCCTCCATTGCCGAGGCTTATTAGTACGCATGACGCGCTGTTCCCGATGCTTTAGAGCTAAGAACCTTCCAGAAGTGACCAAGCGGTACCGATTGCGAGACTGGTCTAGAAGCGATGATTTCATTACCCATGATTGATACCGCGTATAATAATGCCAACAGAACGGGGAAGGCATTAGATCCCGGATATAGCCATGCGCATTATATTTACAAAAAATGACTAGATTTGAATGCTGCTGAGATGTTTTAATGTACCTGTTTACATTTTCTAGAATGTTGGGAACAATTTGCTGTCGATTAATTATGGACTTTTTCTTATAGTACTTACCTTACTTACCTACCTATCGATATCAACAATCTATCCGATGAGCATTCGAACTCAGGACATCCGAACCGCATGTCCTGAGTTCGAATGCCGGCTGGGGCATTCTTCGTATGTCCGGCACCCGCAACACGGACCGAAGCCTGCCTGTAAGTGAGTTACGTTTATTTGATTTATTTAAAAAAATTGGTAGTAGGCAAGTCTTTTCTACACCTTATCTAGTCTACGCGGCAGAGTTTTGATAGTAGCGAGCTGTCATTACGAGCGTGGCGGGCATCGGGCGCTGCCTTGTAATAAACATATCAGTTCGCGCACCCCGCACCGCGCCGGCAAAACAAAGCACCATTGTCCGCTAATAAGACCCAAATTATACCACAATACGCCGCCGTAAACTTCACACCATCATCGACACCGCCTTTGAAGGTGTGAAGATTGACGCAAAAAATATGTTTCGCGCCTCTTTATTAATTAGTTTTGATGATACTGATATTCTTCTAGCAGCGGCGTTTTGAGAACTGATCAGTGTAACTGTTACACGCACTTATGTAAACAATGCTTATCAACTTTAAAATTAATGAAATTGTCTCATCTGAGTTATACGATGGAAGAACAATCTCTGTTTCGATCCTTGCCACGTGATTACCTGCTTCTTCTTTAGGAAACTTATAAGTTTCATTTCCAACATCATTCAGCTGTGGTGTGTTTAGAAAATTTGCATTGACGTGCAACGTAATGATAAAATTCCTTTCTACGCGTCCAGTTCGGCACAAAATAGCTTTTTCCATGGTGGTCCGTAATCTCGAGTGTATTTACAATAATGTCCATTCAGCAATCAAAGCAACTCAAGCTCCATAGATAATTTGTGCGTCGACAATGGCAAAGCCTCACCAAAACGAGATCAGTCGTGAAGCAGTGAAGGGACCCAAAATAAAGTGATTACGGCGAGGCGGCCGGTGCCGATGTCCTTTTGCAGATCCAAATAAAATAAATAAATCCGCCGTGGATAATCCGCCATGAATAAATAACTCCGATCAGCCGCTTTGTCATCGCTGATGTATTGTCTATTGACATATTTTTAGCACACAAAGTTCTTTTGACATCGGATTTGGTTTGTCGAAGGATTTTCAACAGTATAATCTGGTGCATAGAGCGAGCGTCTACTGATTCCTTCTGCATCGTTACCTGGTACAGCTCCGGAGGCTGCGCAGGCGATTTCCAGTTCTATTTGATTGGGAGGAGGCTGGAAATCGCTTGCGCAGATTATCTCGCAATCCGTCGGCGCTTATTTTTGAAGTCTAGCGTATTTTTTAGACGCTCACTTTCAAGAACATCTGTCTTAGCGATAATTAGGCTGTCGTGGGTGGCCCCGCTCTGTGGTCTCACATATTTTGTTTGACACACTTCTCTATTATTGTTCCCTAATAAGCCCTTTTGTTGGCTTTGTCGCAGTTTTCACTTTCTCAGTAAATTCTTTTGCTTTGCGTGTAAACAGTAATGGATAGTGCTCTGTTTTGCATCGGAAAGAGACGTAGGCACGTGGACAAAGAACTTATACATATAACTAAATCAACATTATGAAAAAAAAGTCATGTCTACAAACTCAAATTATTTCATGTCGTTTATCCCATATGAAATTGAAGAGATTCATAATAGCAGATTTCAAATTCAAATTAGGTTCCTACATTCTTTTTTACCGTCATACGAGTATTTACTCGTATATGTAGTTGCACTAAAGAATAGGTCAGACCTTTGGGACAGCAGCTACGTTTATACGGATATCTCACATGAAACTAATGTGATTTATAATGGTAGATATCAAATTCAAACAGAATAAGCTTGGACCTTTGGGAAAGTTCGAGTGTGGCAAAAATAGCCACTGAGCTTCCACCGCTGTTAATCTTGCGCTCTTCGTCAAGTCTATGTCAATACAATAGAGTCTGATGGGCAGGTGTAATAAAGCGAAGCTTGTCCATTGATTAAGCCACAAGTACTGAGCCAGAGCAACTGCGTAACTCACTCCTAGAGTTATCAAATTAAGTAGTAATCATCAGGAGCAGGTACACCTAGACCATCTCGTAACGTTTCCATTGAGTATTCCATAAGAAGAGGAGAGTCGGCGCATCAAACGATGTTGCCTGCTGCTGGCTGTTCACGGACGACAGTATCTTAGCACGCGGTGTACTTAAATAAATAATATTAGGCTTAAATAAACATTAATTTTGACTTGAAAAAATGTGTTTCTTTTGAAAAGGAAAAACTGCGATCTATACCATTATTATAATAATTTGTGTAGGTACTCCGTTTTTCCTGAGTCGTCTTATGTTCGGAAAACAATCTTAGCAAAACTTTTTATTGATATACATATTATTAGTTTTCAAAAATAATTAAAAAAAAATCAAAATTACTATAAAAATAAACTGTTGTTTACTAAATTGGACATGTCAAACTGAAAAAAACTGAGTTTATATAAGAAAACGAATCAAATTTGATTAGTAAAATTTATTCACTAACTAAATATAAGATGACTTGAAAGATGTACCATGAATTATTCTTGTTTTAAAAATTATATGCTGGGAAAGTTAAACTATTTCACTTGTACTGAACGGTTGGATAAATTCGGTGGTTTGAGGAATAGTAATCAGATACATTGTAGATGGCTGTATGTGAATGACTCATTTACAAATGTATCGCTCTGTACATCATACTGCCGACTGTCGTAGCATCGGTGCACTATTGAATCTCATGAATAGCTCGCTTTACCGATCATTGCTGCTTTATAAAACTGTTCTTTATGCGTTTTATCGAGATTGAAATGAAGACGTTCTAGCATTATAAACACCCGCTGGAGGTACCCGGCAGCCGCTAAAGCGCTATTATTTCTCAGGATTTATATGCTTTTAGAAAGTCTTCCTGTATTGGGACGCTTTATGGGGCAAGTCGGGCTCGTGTTTGTTTGCCGGGATGACGCTGGAGGAGTTAATTTCGAATTAGTAGGCTTTGAAGATCTGTGGCTCAGAAAATAGTATCAATTAAAAACTTATAGATTTAATCCAGCGTGTAGTAAGTCGGTTTGAGAAGATGGTGACGAAAACAAAATGATTTCGCAGCGATTTATTCTTCCCATCTTACACAACAATGTTGAGCCTTAACTAATTAAAATTCGAAGTGTGATCCACATAAATTATTGTAGTGTAACTACCGCTTGACTGTAACTGTGTAACTCAACCACTTTTACTTACTGTCAGTTTATGGGCCGCACTTACAGTGTTATCCATGGCTATCTTATCTTCAGATTAAGTTAAGATTATTTTTAATCCAGAATCCGTATCAAATAAGCAGCTGAGGGCTATAAAGTTTAATTGTTCAACATAGTGTGATGGGAGAATTAAATTATAATGCGCGATAAATTTTTTAATAAACATCGAAACACGTTTAGGAGCAATGCTGTGCCCTTATCGCCGGGAGCGGGGCAGGCAACAGGCGAGTCCCAATGGCGACTTTAGGGCGATGACTAACTCTATTCAATGTGGCTGGTTTCTTTTTATCTAACGCTACACACGGTCACACAGAAAACAACACAATTTAACATCCATTACCTGAGTACAAATACATAACTGTGAAATTAATATACTCGTATGTATACCCGTGTATAGCCGTGATCCTGACGGGGATCCGCGATTCGGCACTCACCACCGCGCCGCGGTACTTCTACTATTAGTATTATCTTGGTCCTTACTCTATGGTATTATCTAAGTATTCTATGGCCACCGTTGAAGACCCAAAAAACAGATTTTGAATAGAATTTGTAGAGAACGTCCTGTTAATATCTACTTAAGACGAGACTAGTAGTTACATCGTTTTGTTTGTTTTAGACCCCCATAGGATGAAATATAGTTTTAAAAAACTGTTTGAAACACTTTTACTCAAAAGTCCCTGATGCTAGGTTAACAACATATTGTAAGTTACTTATGAACTCATTGGAAATTGCATTTTAGTTCTTGATGATTTTGTCGATGACCTGAGACGTCCGTAATAAACTTGACTATCTGAAAATCAATAACAACTATCCTTACTCTTTAGTTTAATAAGTTTATTGAAGCGTAGTAAAAAGTTATTATTTCAAAATGATTCAACAGTTTGCGAGCAACCTTATCTATTCATGTAATGAAGTTATCGCGAGGCGCAAGCGCAGGATTTATTCATTTTGTCGCTAATGTGTGGGTAAGATCGTCCGCGCGGAAGCAAATGGTACTCACCCTGCCAAAGGCTTTGCATACGACTGTGACCCGTAAACTTGACATCTCTGAGTTAGTTTTCGGATGCAACAAATCACTGTGGGGTATCGAATTTAGTGATTCCCATTGTAAATGTTCTATAGGAGTACCACACCATAAGGAATTAGCCCCATTGATGTCTCTCCATTGTCAGCTATGGGTGTGTCGTGTGACGTGTCAGTGTGACGATCTAATGTCCCCACAAATGATTCCTGTCCCGACTGACTTTATTATGTTACAAATGTGTATTTACATTTAGAACGGCTGTTTCAAAATACATTTTGTAGTTCGTTTGCGTCATAAATAATAGACTCTTTAATAAATCTTTCTTTGTTATGTTGTTAACAATTTACAGTCTCACGAATTGTTATTTTTTTAATTTTAACATTTTGATATTTAAAGTTGGTTATTTTTAGTTTTATACATTTGGGTCTACATAAAGCTTGAAAGATAGGACGTGCTATAGGCAGGTCTACATGTGCCTTTAAAAATAACTGGTATAAACTGGTATGTACTGGTATATTAGGTAGGCGTAGGCGTAAGTGCCCGAAAGAGATGGATGTAAAATAATAAGAAAGCAGAACTATTAAAAATCATTGATCTCGCCGACTGTCATTGTAAAAAGGAATGAAAAAGCGTGGCAATCCTGCCTGATAAATCGACCTAAAAACTAAAAGTTATCGATAGTTTAATCTCTATCAATATTGAGATAGCGAGCAATACGGTCAACCGGCTCAACCGCTTGATTCAATCAATTCAATTCAATCGGGCAGCACTTAGGCGTAATTAAGATCTAATCGATACCGTCGGACCGTCCGTACGGCGAAAGTTTGCACACCGCGAGCACCACTGGAACACTACTCAGATTATTTGTCTTTGGTCGATTGGAGTGGAAAGTATCAGGTACCGAATCATAAACTATCAGATAGTGCTCAAATAGTTTAACAAAGGATACAGATAATAAAATAATCGAATATAAACTCAAATTTTAAAGCAATAAATGCCAAATTAATACGCCGAAATTGATAAGTGTAAATATTACTTATTACACAAAAAATAAGTACAAGTACAAATATAATTGGAAATTGTACACGTTTGCAAGCATAAATTGGTGTTAGCATGAAGTTGCTATAAAATACTGAAACCTTGAGATGTGACGACTATCTGGAATAGATTATAATTACAAATTAATTAATCTATACATGTATTGTACACCCTCACAGGCTTTCTGTCTTATGGAGCATACTTGACACTGTACCATCTACCAACTACCAACAGACTGCAATAAAGAATTTGAATTTGAATAGTGTGTAACTGCCCTAAGATCTAGGACTATTGCCCAACGAGACATATGAGAGGTGCCTTGTTGTTTGTTTTCCGCACAGGATTTCTGTCATAGGAAGCATATTTGACACTGTACCATCTACCAACTACCAACAGACTGCAATAAAGAATTTGAATTTGAATTTGAATAGTGTGTAACTGCCCTAAGATCTAGGACTATTGACCAACGAGACATATGAGAGGTGCCTTGTTGTTTGTTTTGTGGCGTTACGGATTACATCCGACGACCGGTTTAATTGGTGAAATCAATTCTGGTGATCAGTTTATTGAACAATTATTGCGTGCTACTAGAGCCAACTTCCTTATATCAAAGTCAAGCGCTTTGTTTATGGACTTGTTTTGCTACCGTGTCGCTAATATCTTACAACTTATTTTGTAAAACACAAAAACACCTAACTTTTACTCCACTTATAAAGCAATTTTTACTGCCTATGAAATACGTGATTGTATTTGGGTCTTGCTTAACTGTCCTATAAGTCCCATAGAGCTTTATTCATAAAAAATAACAAATCAATTTGAGCTAAATTCAAACTAAATTCATAATATGTGAGAAGGTGATAAAACACTTGACAGCTATGATAGGCTCATTAATTGGTTATGATTATGGGGTTTGTCTTTTATTTCATTTATTCTACAATATAAAAATAACTTCTAAAGACGTATAAGGCCCGTAGGACGTAGGACGTATAGCCCATATAAAGAAAAGCTACTACTAAGTACTACTTATAGAGTAGAAATTGCTCATAATCATGATTATGGACTTCAAATATGAGATAGCAAATGAACGTGACCTGACCTTTCAACACCGTTGCGCTGTTATTCATGACAAACTTTTAACAAGAATCAGAAGGGAGTGAAACTGACATAAGTTTGTCCTGTTACTTCTGACATATTTTGAGTATTTCATTACTGTCCCCAAACATGTTAGGCAGGCTCTTCCGGGCACAAATTCCGGATCGATCACAGCCATTTACTAAGAAAGTTGAACCCAGAGTCAGATTCGCAGGAAAAAAAGTTGATTACCCAACAAATGATCCAAATTGAATAACAAACCGCAAGCCCACCTTTGTATAGTTACGAAGGAGTGTAATTATTTGGTAACCGGAGACAATAATGCTAGTAATCCCGCTAATTCGGAACTCGACACTCGGCAGCCGAGGCGGCGCGGCGGCGCGGCGGCGCGGCGGCGCGGCCAGCATGTGCGCAAACATAATTCGATCTACATTCAGACAAGCGGTCGAGGGAGACCACAATAGGGCTAATTGCGGTGGCCCAGGGGACGGGAGGGCGCGGGCTCAGCGCTCAGAACCAGGTTATCATGAACCACTGCTGCATATCGGAGACAGCAAGGCTAGGCCTCTTTACACAACTAAGGAAGGTTATGTATGTAATAATATATATCTTGGACATTCTCACACACGGCCATCTGACCTCAAAGTAGGCGCGAAACTGTATGGGTCTCAGAGACCGATAATACATACATAGATATTTTTAAATACATACATAATAGATAATATTTATATCCAGACACAGAACAAATACAAATGTTCGTCACACGAATATTTGTCCTGAGTGGGATTCGAACCCACGACCCCTGGCG
>DWTT01002360.1:0-10168 GCA_018250895.1 Carterocephalus mandan | reverse complement strand
CAAGGGACCGGCGTATGATATCGTTAAGTGCGGCATGTCTCGAGAAGCGGCCTGCACTTTTTTGGCATGACAGTCCGATATGATATAATTTCATAAGTTATATCCTATCGACTGTCGAGAAATTCGAAAATCATAGGAACGAATATTGTAGGTATAGAAGTTTGTTTGCGTCCTTTGTGATTTTATGATTTGGTTTTTTAACTATAAAATTTCAAGGCAAGGCAATGTTTTAGTGAACTTGAAAATACCACATAAGTATCTAAATTGTATAAAAATAATATTATAAATACTTAGATTAGTTTTTACTTAGATTAGTTTTTACACATAAACAAATTTATATAGGAGTTATTCTATTTCAATTGCTGATTTTTCTGTTCCTTGCGTATTTACCCCAACATGTCTTGTTAATTAGGCTTTAAATGCGTGTTACGTTTCTTTGAGTAAATAGACATATTATTACACTGTTCGTTTATTATTCCTATTGTAGGTAGGTACTAGTTATATCATCGTAAACAGTTATTTGAGTCCATTCCATATTCTATTTACAAAACATCTAATAATAACCAATTTCTAGGAAAAGTGAATTCGTCCGAACATGTGCCGTGCCACCAATGCCACCATCAGCCATGCACGTGTCCCGTGGAGTACGGTGCTGGTTCTCATTGACACCAAATAGTTCGTAATAAAGGCGACGTGCGACGTACGACGACCTTATTTTAAATTGTAGATGTGGCGTCAATATAAAAGTGAAAGCATATTCGTAAAATCATTTTAAGTTTATTATCTAAAAATGCACACTTTGTATAGAACCATCCCCATGATAGTAACTCCGGATGGTTTTATTCAACAGAAACCGCAGGAATGTAACGCGGATTCTATCCACTCGAACAGTAATCGTTGCTATCGTTACGTACTGTTAAGAATATTGTATAGATACACCTCGCAGTATGGTATGAGTGGAGCTAAAATAAGAATGAATTATATTTCAGCGGTTGGCGTCGATGCTCTACAGAACAGACGTAGTGTTAAATGTCTGACAGGATTATGATGTGTGAACTCCTGTCTGGCTCTTGAGATCTTGCTTTGAATGAGTTAAGGTCAAGAGTGTTTTTTGACACCCCGTTAAACTTATAACTTTTTAATCTCAAGACTAAATTAAAAAAATAATTACCTAGTATGTTTTCAACGACTTAGCTGATTTATATACATACCATAGAGTAAGAAGTGTAGTCCGTGATACATACATTTACAATAACGTTTTAATAAATATAAAAACTTTAACAAATGAGTTTTAGAACTTTATTTTAGTAGATGGTTCCAGTTCCATAGTTATACCAATACCAAACAGACCCGTAGGTAGGGAATAATGTCCGTAAGTATGGAATTGTACCTAGTCATAATATTTATCGAAAATTATGCATTCGTATGAAACAGCTGCAGAAGTTTTGAGTAGCGATAAAATCCAACACGAATATGATTAACATAATTTGGTTTAAAAATGGTAACCGCATAGCAAATAATTATACAGCTGCTTCTTAATAAATATAGAAATAATACATAGGGAAATTTCAAAACTGTAGAATTTTGAAATTTCCATAAAATGTTGATTTTTAAGCATCATTTATGATCCTGCAATTTTAGCAATTTATTCCATCGTTAATTCACCAACTTATGGTAAATTGGTATAGGTAAAGCTTAGACAGAAGCCGCAGATATTATTTTTCCAGCAATTTATACTTGCTAACTTAGACGGATTTAGGAAGCCTTAGGTAATAAGGATAGCGTTAGGTAATAATTGTAAGAAGGTACGAGTACCTTCGACTCTGATTAAATTGTTTGGTTACTAAATTTGAAAGAACAAAAATATGTATTTTACTACTTATCAATGTTTTATAGACTAATTATCTTTATCCATACCAACCTCTAAAGTGGCTTGTGTTTGTGACAAATAACATCCATCGTGTCCATATAACCAACTATTAAATATTTCGTGAGTGAAACCAAGTGTATGTGTCATCAAGACTGCGCATCATAGACTTGAGGTAATATTAACTGGTGAAATTGAAACAATTTTTTTTGCGAATAATATGCTTTTATTCATTTTTAATGTATGTTTTTTGATTTAATGCCTCACTTCATACCGCCAAATAGACCCAAAAAACACCATTTCTTAGTATCGTATTCATTTTCTAAAACTCGTTTTAACTCAAATAAAATTAAAATTGTTGACATTTGATTCCTGTTTAGAATTTTGCGATTTTTTTCAATGCAGTGGATTGAACGCTATTAAATCAAGAGGCAGGCCCCTAGATCAAAAACTGTAAAGGTAAATTACTGTAAAAGGACCTAGTGATAGTCACAAATCTAACGTAAGGTTTTTAAGTTACTATATAGAATGTATATTATACCTATTACTACTTAAGTTATAAATCCAATAATAAACTTGAGTATGGGAGTAACCGTAAAATTGTGATAGGTATTCATTTAATCTAAGCAGATTACCTGTTTGCATCACGGCATTCACGGCTTATTCAGCAACTAACTGGGTTTTGCGAGGGATATGTATTTGCTATTTGTTTTATGATGTTCTGTCTATAGTGTCTATACGTATAAAAATCAGGGCAGCCGCAGCATTGCCTGTGTATTATACTATGACTAATATGCGTCAAAAAGGTTAACAATATGAAACGTAGTGCTACTTATAAGGAACCCAATTAGCTGTTTTAACATTAGTGTGCGAGTGCAAAATTTATAGCACGTTCATTTTCGAATGCACCTGACCGTCAATGTGCCAAGAGCAGCCTCTGCCAAGGCGCAACGCGGGGGCGCCCGGCGTGGTATTGACTGACGCCATTTTTATTTATATATTATGATCATCCACACAAACAAAATGTTAACGTATACCACAATTGTCTTTTTATTTGTAGTAGTATGCATAGGATTGGTTTTTATTTATGTAGTAGAAGAACACGAAATTAGTCATTTTTCTATTTCTGTATAATTTTGGATTCTCTTCACTGTATTCTGATCATATTCTGTATGCTTTCGTAGCTGCATTATTACCTTGAAGTTGAGACGTAACATATTTACAAACTCAAAATACGCGTACCTATTTACATAGTTTGCTGAAACTGTAATGTAACCCCATTTCTGAGAATAGGCCGTGATGACGTGACTTTATTGAGGCTTCAAAGCAAACAAATTGCCCTCAATATTATAGAGCAGATGTGATGCTATAATGTATCTATATAGCGCTGCCATGTACCTAATGTGTTTCATGTTGTACTAAAGTATGTGTTGTCTTTGTCAGTGAACGGAACCATCGAGTCGTATAACAGCCTCGATCATCACGTTTACTATGACACGCCGCTCGGTTACAGGCCTTCATTGCCTACGAATACTCGTGTCATGTCCGATAACGTGCGCCGTTTCAGAAAAAGATTGCTCTACGTAGACATAGTTACCTAGTAAAAAGGCGATCAGATGTTTTATTAGTTAAGCATAAAAACTTTTATGGATAGCAAAGGAGAATGCAGTACGACCCATCCGCTTGACCTATAACAAGACTCAAATAGGGACTTGTGTTCATCCCTACCCCAATCCTCAATCCTCATACATTTACTATCGAACTGATTCAGTCAGATGTCAGTTCGATAGTAAATGTATGAGGATTGAGGACTGGGGTAGTAGGGGCGTTTATGCTTGTTTGGCCTGTTTGTTGGGCTAAAATAATTATTTGTAAGAGTCGGCCACAGACCCTTGTGTACTAAGATGGTCGCTTCCAAATTGTGTTACCGGACACCACACCTTTCCAGTCAACCACAGATATTATTATATTACACGGTAAAAATTATAATATGGACAGTGGCGGGCTGATGATGATTTTTATTAAAGTTAAGCATACGAACCTACTTGTATAACTGCTTCATCAAGTGAACTGTCGGCCTTCTGTCTGTCGTCTGTCAGTCGAGGTCCTCAATATAACAAATGACATGCCGGATACCGCTTTAGTAGCTGAAGTAGCTTCAAGTAGGCGTACTCAATTTGCTATAACCAGCTTAGTAGATACCGTTTAGCGGACAAAATGACTGTAAGGCCGAATTTCGTCTTCCGATTTTGCATTTACAATTAGCGAGAGGATATCTCATGACATCAAATTTAAAGAGTGGACATTGCTTGTCTTAAATACTGACCGTCAAATTGTCCCGCAACACCCATCCGTCAAACGTTGATATTATGCATAACTGTACTACCTAATATGTATTATGTGTTTTTTTGGTCATTTCAGTCACATCACATTTTTTTTATCTCGTATTTTATTCGTATTGTGATTTTCCTCAATCCGCTTCTAAATTAAGCTGCTGATTATTTGAAACCCACAGCAATGAAATATTTTTAAAGCAAATTATATACTTAATCTTCATCAAAACCTGGGCGGTGTTGGCGTAGCGCGTTGAGTAACTCTGAGCTTGTAGAATAGGCCGACGGTAAAGGACCACTTCTCGGATCCGAGATAGATCTCGAATAGATATATAGTTCTCAATAAGCGGGACCAATTGGATCCGTTGTAATACAAGAGATTTGGCGCCGCTTCCGCAATAATAAAGTTGTACGATCATTGTCTTAAGCGATTACAATTATGCTGTAATGGTGCAATGGGGGCTATCGTTTCTTTGCTCACCAGTTGGCGCCACTGTCGACGAAGGTCGAGAGTTATATGGTTATAGCTGTCAAAGGCAACTTTTTAAATTTATGTCACGAAGCCCGCCAATGTAACAAGTGAATATTATTGGCTGTTTGACCTACCGCGATTCAAGCGCCTCTAGTGGCAGATTCACACGCGATACTCCCCATTGACATCTTCGTCACGTTGTTATCTTACAAACGTGTATCTCATGTTTAATTTAAAGAAAATGTTACGAATACTTTGAATAATTTGCTATTATCATAGAGTAAGGACCAAATTAGTATTTCGATCAAAGACTAATTAATTTAAAAGCATGCAATTGTATTTTTTTGATCGTAGCATGTAATGGACCCCAATCGATCTCAATGTTTAACTTAGGTATGTACTTGCGTTACTCACGATATATATGTATTTACGACTATGTATATACATAGCTACTTCCTGTGAATTTGTCTACTTGTTATACGTAAAAATATCAAGCAATTCATTTTAAAGTGTGGCTGTCATATTATTATTTAAATGACGCAGGTAATCGGATTATGAGCTTAGAACCGGCACTATAATCAGGGTTAGGCAGCCGGGATGCATAGTGAGTATACGAACTTAGCATCGTCTACTATAAGGAGGCATTTTAACGGGAATAAAGGATTATTTTATGGATTAAAATTCCAAGGTAAAATTGTATAATAACTTTGGTTATTAACTTATTACACCTAAAGAAAGAGACACGATGAGTTACGTGAAGAGTTATTTCTAGTATCAAAATCAGGGGCTTGCATTGGTTCTTCGACTCGGTAGGCAGATTCGCATTTACGAGCAGCAATTAGTATGCTACACTACGCTCTCTAAACTTCTAACATCATCTCTCAGGAAATCACAGGGGTTGTTATTTCGAATTATTTTTGAAGTATTTTGATATTTCAAAAATTTTCTCCAACAAACTAACTGAAATAAAATCACAATGGACATTATCTAATATCTTATTTATAAAGTTTGTTCAGTTATTGAACATCGGGACTGATGTTCTAGTTTGACAATTATTATATGGCAATATGTTCGTAATCACTAAGGTTTTTTGTAATAAGGTAGGCTGTGCCTATATGCTAATAGGAAAAGCACGCCAATGGTATTAACATCATACATGAACGTGTTTTGTTTTCTTCTCGGTATAGGTAATCTCGGCAATTTATTTAGGAAATTACTTGTTTATTCAAATTAAAAGCTTAATCTAACATCACATCATGTTGAGGAGTTAAATCATGGGATCCTTAGCCACATGTTATAAATATTTCGCTAAACAAGACCGTTTGCGTTGGGGAAGATGGCTGTCTCCATTTATGGTAACTTAAATCATCCAATATGAGATCACAGCATCTAACCGATGTGAACCATAGCTCTATCTATTTGAATAACATGTGGGATTAATAATTTGGCCATTGATATTGACATCAGATGATTTAAAATAAGATTTATGTTTCTGGTACTTAAGTACCTGACTGACACAATTTTGTGAAGACACAATACCTACCCAGATGGACGTTGATTTTAATTGATTGATTTGTTGATTTTCGTTTCAACGCAAAATTAAGTAGGTAGGAACTCGAAACAAACATGAAAATTAATATTAAAGCCGTGGGAAGGTAGGTCTCTCGAGGCGTGCGTTGATTTAGTTATAAAAATATTAATTCTGCGATAAAAGTGTCTGTTTTGCAACCAGGTTGTCCTCCAGAGCGTTGCTTAAATCGACGTTAGTGTACCCACGGCGGTTTGCACACCTTACTTTACAAACTATTAAAACAAGCGATAAAGTAAAAAGTCAGGATGCGTAATTGCATTTCCATGCGTTAAATAAAAGGTTGATATGTGCCTTCTACTATTAACAGTGTCCCCCGGGAATTGCCTTAGGTTCGCATCAGCCTCACCATTATAATTCGCGAAAACTATCTATTATCGACTATTAAGTATTCTGTGCTATTATTCGATCCGAGTGTCGAAAGTTGTAGGTCACCTGAAAACCTCAATATGTATAACAATGCATGCATAACATATTGCATGTAACGCAATAAGACAAATTGCTAAACATGCAATCCCAATTCCCAACACACCTGCAGTTCCCATCCGTATTCCGTACAGAAGCTAAATGGAAAATATTTCATAAAAGATGCGCAGGGCACTAAAGCACTTTATAAGACTTTCCACCGCTGTTGCGTGCACGTGTGGTTAGTCAGTGGTCGCGTTCACTGTGCTGTGATTAACATCAGATAAATTCATATTCAACTTATTTTGTAAAAATATTTCTCAAACACTTGTAAAACTGGTATACAATGTCCGCTTACGAGTGTAGATTAAATAGATAACCATTATAATTATTGTAGCAGCACAGACTACTTAATACTACGAGCGCCTTAGGCATGCGAAATAAGCAGAATAGGTTATGTACTTAGGTTCTTAATGGTATGAGTATGTTCTTGTGTTTTACCGGTTACTTCAATTAGAATAGTAGGTAATAAACTATTCTTGTGTCGTGATGCTTTTCTTTAGCACAGTATAGAGTGGTACTAGTTTCTTTACAACAGTACAGTAAGCACAGTACCTTAAATGAATAATACCATAATAATAAAATATGCCTTTCCTAATCATTCCTCTGTTTCTTTGTTCCTATTTATTTTTTTATTTAGTCTTTATTATCCAAAAAAGCGTGTGGTACAAAAGGTGGACTTAATGCTATATAAGATCCTCAATTTAATACAAATACATACTAGGTAAATGGTAAAAATACCATTTAGAGGCCAGTTCGGTCGGCATTTCGAGACTTTTGATAGCCAGAAGTCGTACAGGTATATTTTAGAATAATCATTATAGCATACTGTGGTATAGTACCTAAATAGATTTTTATTGCCACCTCATTGCATTGCATAGACTCCTGTAATTATACCTACAATAAGAAGACAAGAAACAAAATTAAATCTGCTAGCGAAATCGTGCGGGGTTTATTCTAGGACCTGTTTGACAGATAAAAGGTAGTTTATATATTTACCCTAGGTCTAGTAAAAGCAAGATGTTAGATGGTTGAGATAGCGATAGCGTATAAAAGGTAGTTTATATTCACTCTAGGTCTAGTAAAAGCAAGATGTTAGATGGTTGAGATAGCGTAATTATTAGTTCGTTACTGTAAAAAACGGGCGTTGTAGGGGTTGTAGGTGGTTTTAGGACGTGCGGGTAATATGGATTATTTTTAAGAGCAATATAATAATAATAAATTAATTTTAAATTTTAATTACAATTTTTATGTATAATAGGTATATTATGTTGTATATTTTTACCATTAAATCTCTACTTTATGGTTAAAGTCTGGAAAAGCTGGAAACATTTGATTTATAAAAGCAACTTTGAGGAATTGAATTGCACGTACCACATGCATGTAAAAACGTTGTTTCAAAATATCAGTGCGATTAAATTACTGTTGTGCGAATAGGTATCATGTAACGACTCTTTTTTTTCTGGTATAAAATATTTGTTTGTACATCGTACAAACCCAGCGACCATGACAGCATTTGCGAGGTATTCGTTGTATGCGAGTCAGGTGACGTGAATTGGCCAGCTCATGATATTAGTGACTAGGATTGTAATTAATTCCGTTTGCCGCACGACCGGCACGACACGACTGTTTAATACTTCATTAGGGAACTAAAGTTAAGCCGATGATTGTAAAAACAACAATCAAATATCGTCAGTCATCCCTTAGCTACATTTGATGGCGACCTTTAATAATTACTTAAAATGATACATCCACTTTTTACATAGGATGAATTCAAAACTAATTGATATATCACAGAATGTTGAAAAACGGTACCCTCATATTTTGTGAAATCAGTAATGAAAATAATGGAATGGAGCAAGGGTGCATAATAACCCATATTCATCCATTAATTCTGCGGTAGGTGTTACTAGGGGTTGCCCTGTAGGTATCTGTTTTTACGAGAACGTTACGTTAGAATAAATAACACTTTTAACACATTGCCATCACGATTATATCGAAATGGGAAGAAGTCAGTAAACCATATAATTAAGATTACAATATTTAGAGCATTATTGGAGTAAATTTCAGCCGACGTTTGGTTAGGTGAGATCGCTCGAGGCCTTCTCGAGGCAATCATTTCCTTTCTTGCTTTGGAGACGGAGTCTCCTCTTAATCCTCTTGCCTCCGGGTAGCTTAAACTTACAATATTTAGCAAGCCACTAACTTCGGTACTTCCTGTAGTTTTACTAATTAGTAATTAGTTCTTACTCGATCAGTGGAGCAGGTAGGTAGTACATACCTAGCTATACCTTGGTTGTATAGGGCAGAGTTCCGTTCCATAGAACGGTGAACCGAATTCACCTAGTCCTAATGTTGACGTTTTTCACACATACATGTAGAGGTAACGATTGATTGGTACCTACTCGTACTGTATGTCCGTCAATCATCAGTATGAGCACTTCCTCTTTGGTATGAGTCCGAATTTCAGGTAGACTTTGAACAAGACAACCAACGTTTTAATAACTCTGTTCTGGCGCCGAGCCTTATGCATTCACGCGGAGTATTTAATAACGAGTGCCAAGGTTCTCTTCATATATAAATACGCACTAACAGAATCACTCATTGGGTCTTAATGTAAGGTCATGTTTCCGCATTAAATGAAGATGTTAATTGGACTGATAATATGATCTTCTATAGTTTCATTGTACTTTGCTTGGCTACGTGAGTGGAGGCTAATTTTCGCGACTTGTGTAGATCTAGACTTGTAGACTGGTCTATCTGACTTGATTGACTACTTATTACCTCCTGATAATTTTGTAACATGTGTCATCTTATTCAACTCAATTCAATAAGCTAATTTGATTAAATACATAATACTGTTTTAATTTTTATGCGATTGATTTTCCTGAACACATCTAGTCCAAATTTGTGCTCAGTATTAATATGTACATTACAAACAATGAACATCCATACTAATATTATAAATGTGAAAGTGTGTTTGTTTGTATGTTGTTCACGTCGCAACGAAGATATTATATGGTATGGTTTTTGTGTGTGGAGATAGTAAGGAGGATGGAGAGTGACGTAGGCTTTTTACCGCGGTTTATTAAGTCATAGGCAACTAATAAATTGAATTGAATTTTGAATTCGCGCTAGATAAATTGTTGTTTTGGTTTATAATTAATATGGTAAAGGACATACGCTTTGATTTTGGTTTCGGTTCGCTTCTTGAATTGGTTTTGTCGACTGTTGTTGTTTTGGCTTAAAATAATAATAAGTCGTCTACTCTATGGAACAAGCTGAAAAAATCTCACAACGAATATGAGGGTCGCTGCGACCCATAGACGTCCCACTGCTGGGAACGGGTCTCCCCCACAAACACTTCTGCGGGAGGTCTAGAACATACTCCACCACGCTGCTCCAATGCGGATTGGTGGAGGGGTTAGTGGCCAACCCAGTGT
>DWTT01002359.1:0-10169 GCA_018250895.1 Carterocephalus mandan | reverse complement strand
AACTACTGCTTACGCGAGATACCCGTGTTTCCTTTCGTTCTTCTCGTTACCGTACCCACCCGTTATTAGATATCTCATATATCTATTTGTAGATCTGTTACGAGTTAAGTTACTGTATAAATTCTTAACGGGATCCTGCACGAAATTCCGGGAAATTACTACCTGTTGGTTTGGTGTTTAGCCCAAAATCAAAGAATTTTAGTATCAATAATATAGTATTTATACGCTTTCTAGTATTTTTATGATATAGGATTAGTAACCAGAACAATGTGGTAAAATAAGGAATGTTTCAAACTGGTCAAACAATCTTTATTTTTCCGCGCTGCACCCCCTTAATTAAATTTAAATTAGCGATTTTTTTATTTTACTAAGCGAAAAGTGAATATATACCACAGTGGACATTCTACATTATGTACCAGTTATTTTCATGTATTGCAGGTTCCGGAGCGTTGGTTTCCCGGCAAGGTGGACTACTTGGGCCACTCCCACCAGTGGTGGCACGCGCTCGTGCTGGGAGCGTTGTACTACTGGCACAACACGGCCATGCTCTACGTGCAGTACAGAATGAACCACGGCTGCGCGAACAACATGAGAATATTCTAACGAAACATGTTTCCTATAGAGTAATTATGACAATAAGCCCACCAGATTCTATTGTATATCATTAACGAAGTTTACAATATTTGCATATGCATTCCAATGACATAAAGACAGTAAGTGATGTAATACAGGCACAGCAGTACCACGAATGGTACCTAGTACCATTTAGTAATGGTACTAAGTACCATACATGGTATGTAATCATTGTTTTTAAAGCAATTGTGGTCCGGTTGGAAAGTAGAGGCGACCATCTTAGTCCTCAAGGGTAAGCATCACAATAAAAAAGACGATACGACATTTCCGAAAGTCAGCGGTATACGTCCATTCTGAAAATGCAAATAGCAACCACGGCTTCGTGATAGAAATGGGTATCACTTAACTACATTGGCGTTTGACAGTTTTAATTATGACGAATGTGCAAGTAGACCATGACTTCGTGTACACGTTGAGGATTTTTTTAACGTTAAAAATATTGTTCAGAGATTACGTCAATGTATCTGATGACAGTAATTGCTGTTACACCCACTTAATAAATAAAATAGATAATGGTTGCGTTATATTAAACATTCCTAAGAGCCAATTTTTATAGACTGAATTACCTATAGACGGTTTCGATGTTGAAAAATCTTTAAAATAATAATTGTGGCTAAATTTATACATAGTCGGAATGAAGGTTAAATCACGATACGATAATTAATCGCGAGTATAGTTAGTCAAGTGATAGTAACTAACTAAAAATGGGGCTCGATATTTGTTAGTTCTGGATATTCAATATTGAATTTATACTTCATTAGTGTATACGGGATGTAGCATAATGTATATTGAAAGACTGGATGTAGTATATTCAATGAAGGAAAACATACTGAGGTATTAAGGTTTCACGCACTATACAAGGGATCATACTCACACTGTATTTTTAAATACAATAAAAATATATAACTGCTTTTTATTGTCTATTGACAATAATTAATTGACGAGGTCAAGAGGAAGATACTCAAAAGGAAAGTAGTAATTGTTAAATATGGGTTTTTTTAATAATATTTGTTTTAAAAAACTAATTTAAAATGAAATGGACCATGTCTAGAATTTAGGCTTTAACAAAATATCGGGTTAATATGAAGCCCGAAATTATTTATTTAGTGTGATTTTTGCTCAATGCAGAATTAAGTAGTTACCTCTAACGATTTTAATTCTATCCTTTGTATAAGATATTTCAATTTATTCCTTTGTTATTCATATCTTTATTTTATATCTTTGTTTAATTTGAACTCAAAAACGCATTTAAAATGCATTATTTATAAACATAATCCAACATTTGTGATAAGTTTTATAATGTTATTGTTATATTTTAGCATTTAATGTTCATCTGTGATTTCTTTATCTTTTATATTTTTTTATTGGCCAGCTATTTTGTTTTAATCTGTTTTGCATTTTAATCAAACATTAGGTAGTAATTGTATGGACTATTTTGTATTACACAATATGGGTTAGAATGGGGTTTTACTAGTTGAATAATAATATACTTTTTTATTAAGTGTTGTTTTATTTTCCTAACCGTGCAGCATACCCTCTCCTATTTCTAAATAACGAAACGTATGACTGATTAGCAATCAAGCTTCGAATAATGTTATAAGATGGTAATAATACTAGCAAGCAACTATATTTCCATTTGCTGTCCATGTGTTGTCCTCATACAACAGAGGAATGCTGAATATGTCAATGTTGCATTAACATCCTAATGTGAACAAAAACATTTATTTCAATATTACTTTTCAAACTCGTGGGGTCTTATTTGACATCTTGAGCACAGATTACTAAATACTTACTGCGTAACAGATAAATTAATAATTCAATACAAAATCCTCAATACCTACTGCTATAACCTACTCTGCTGAGCCGCAACACGCTGCGAACAGAAATGTATCTAAACTTAAGTTTGAGCTTATAGTGCAGAATACTTTGTATCTGCACGTGGCCACGCGGTTACCGGGAATTGCCATGCTTCGATAAAGTTGTCAGTAGGTATTCATAAATAATTTTAACAAAATACTTTTTAATTTTTCAGCATGTTCAATTGTGAAAATTATGGAAGGCCAAGTGTTTTATTTTTATTAAAAGTTTTTATTTAGTTTCACCTGATGCGTTGTGTGTAATCGCAGCAAGGATTTAATCGAATCCTGCAAGTTAATTTTGACCCACTTCCCGATTTCTAAAATTAAACTAAAAAAAATGAGTATGTGAATGACATTAGAAATGCTTTGAGCACAGATTTAGTATAGTAGTACTACGTGCTTTGAGAATGAAAATGAAACAAAGATATTAGGGTAGCCCCTCCCCGCTAGATGGCAGTATGTCAGAAGTATGGACTACTCGTCAATAGGTGGCGCTATACGTTTTGTGAATGACGCTAGCTCGGGCATCATAATAAGTTCAAATAAATGTTTTTTTGTGTAAACATTGAGGGTTTCATGTTTAAAAAATAAAGTAAAAAAGTAAGTAAAGTAAAAGTATAAAGTAAGGCCCACTAATAAAACTTCTAAGGGATCTCTTTACTCTCCCGGAGTTTATTTAATCTTTATAGACAAGGTCGAGTACAACCATCTTCTTAGATACAAAAATAGTGATTTCTTTGTCCCGCTGAGGCCCACTGCAGAGTTTGAGACTTAGCACTCTGAGAAGTCCTAGATTTAGATAGGAGGTTACAAGAGTTAATTGCCAATCGGGGTGAAAGTTCTTAGGCACGGAATCTGAACGGTATTCAAATGCCAGCTGACTCGAGTTAGGTACGATGCGGTACCACTAGGGCTTCATCTTTGTCCCTGTAGCTGCCCTGCCTGTCGTAAAAGGCGACTAAAAGGGGATTTCTCGGGATGTGGGCGGTGAGAGGAGAGCTCAAACCGTCCATCATGTAACCTCGGGAAAGACGACGCTGTTTGTGGCTACACAGCGTGGTGTAAACCGGGAGGAGCCCGTCTTGGGCGCAGCGCCGGAGGGCACCGGCGCGTTCTGCAAGAGATCCCGGAGCTCTGCTGTAACGCCGGAGTACGCAATCGAGCTAGTTTTAGTGGGTGAAAGTCCCACATAATCCGGCATTGCTCCCACGACATCCGGGTACCTTTTCTTTTAAATTATATAAGTGCTCGATCGCCAATAGTAGGTATATGATCGAGTTAGGCAACTTCGGGCGCGGTCAATACGTATGTGGGTGACCGCTCTTGGCAAAATTTCATGGGCACTTCAGAAGGCACTTTAAACCTTCGATTCCGGTTTTCAATTGTTTTGTTTGGCGAAGACCATCGTAAGGCTTAAGAACTATTCGACACTGGTTGGCCACTAACCTTTTCACCAATCATTACTTGGATTACGTTCTTGACCTCAGCTGTGACTGGGAGTGACACAACCCCCAGCAGTGAGACGCCTATAGTTTTTATCTAAAAAGTATCGTCAATATACGTACTGTCGAAAGCAAAAAGGTATTTTCAGGTAGTTTTACCCGAACCACAATTAGGTTATCCTACGGGGCGAGTCGGGTCGTGTAATAAAATTAAGAAGGTGGCTCGGGGCAAGGCGATGCTTCGGCGGCGTAAAACAAATCCGCTGCGAGCTGAGCTCTGCGCAGGGCCGGTAGTGGAGTTTCTTTGTTAGCTACGTATAGAGTTTTCAGTTTTATGTTCACCAGTTCAAAACTACCTAATTACTCGTGTGATTCAGTACCGATTTCTCTGAAATGGCGTGGAGAAATTATAATGGCGTAGATATCTAATGACAAGATTAAAATGACATCAATGTTTAGTTAATATTTAGTAGAAGGAAGATTGCTTGGTGCGATGTATCTCCAGCTCCAATAATAATGTAATGTGATAAATTATAAAAATTGTAAATTTTGAAAAGAGTAACTAGGTACGAGTTTCTTGCCGTGTTCTTCTCGGTAGCATCAACTTTGTGAACCGGCGGTAGATAAAAAAATGTTATGACGTTCATTATCTAAGCGTGTACAAAATACCATATAGTGAAAGATAAATGAATCTGAATCTGATTTGAGGAATAGTAACCACTCGGCAAGATTCAGTGGTCATACATACTCAAGTTGCATTGCCGTGAATAAGAAATAGGTTAGCTATTAGATTAGATAAAGGTAAGTGATGCAATTAACTAAATTGTTTAGCACTCAGGGACCTTCAGGCGGCTTAAAAAATGTCCTTCATCGCTAGACCTCCGTGCCCTGAAGTGGGCCCCTTGTGAGTGATGGTATCTAATATTTTTTTTGTACATTCGCTGTAACCCACAGACGTCCCACTACTGGGCACGGGTCTCCCCCACAGACATAGCCGCGGGAGGGCTAGAGCATATTCCACCACGCTGCTCCAATGCGGATTGGTGAAGGGCTTAGTGGCCAACCCAGTGTCGAAGGTCTTACATTATTCACACTTAATTAGGCAGCTGATACGTAAATAAAGGATATGATTTCAATACTAGTCGTCTCTACACCACCCGTTATGAAGTGGCGGTGTCCACATATTCTGAATAACACTCAATGGCGCGTCGCGTAACGCACTGGACGTAGGTACTACTCGTTTGTCCACACATTCGACTTACGTGACGGGACTACGGACGCACGACTCTCCACCACTGTGTTACGATATTGCCCGAGTTATGTTTTGAGCTAATTCTGCCATGATAACGTAAATTGCCTGAAAATTAAATTTGTTTTTCGAATTTCCGCCTACAAGGCTTGCTATTCCAGAAATACTCGTATGTACGTATTTGTAAAAAGCGGTGGAGATTTTGTATGTCTTCGGCCTAAAGGCTCGAGGCCTTGCGGGCTTAGGTTCAAATCTCAGGTTCGCCAATAAATGTGCTAATTTAGGCAATTATATGGGACCGCTATAAAGGTGAAGGAAAAAAAATATTTTTGAAAGCGTATGATGCTAAAAAATATGCATGGGCTATGCCTGCAGTGCTATTCGTGAGAGTCGCCAATTAACCTATATGCGTGTTGGAGGAAAATGTCGCGGGCAAACCATGTTTGAGAGTTTCCCATATTGTTTTCGAAGGTATGTGAAGTGTGTCAATTGCTAAGAAGAGCGTGTAGGTATCTAAGGCTATATTCGGGTGAAGCGTTTATTAATTTCAAGTAATGTTAGTAACCTAAGTACATACTTTTCTTTGTTTCCTGCTTCCCTTTCGTACGAAATATGATCAGTGAAAATCAGAATGGCCATTCAACACTACGATCAACTGATCGTCTAAACTTAGACGCAGAAACTACATAAATAATCATTTCGTCATTATTATTTGATGGGCATGGGCCAACCCACAAGCCACAAGCTAAAAGATCATTGTAGCTGTAATCGTTTAGTCTATAAACAATGTTTACTACATGACTAAAATATCGATTCGTAGAGCTACGTAGAACACTCATAATAAAATAAAGTGAAAATAAATATAATTAATATCTTGGACATTCTCACACACGGCCATCTGACCCCAAAGTAGGCGCGAGCCGCGAGCCTGTAATATGGGTGTCAGAGACTGATATACATACATAGATATCCATCCAGACACGGAACAAATACAAGTGTTCGTCACACGAATATTTGTCCTGAGTGGGTCACTACCGTTTGCGCCAACGGGCCCGTCCAAGTCATCAACATAATATGTGTTGTAATAAATAATTCATAAAACGCTTTACACCAACTTTTAAAACAAGTCCTTGACTAGGATCTCAGAGCACTAGAAGCGTATATTTATACGGCCGAAGGTAAGGTACGGGCCGAGTGGAGTCGCGAAGTTCGCGCAGTTAGGGAAGATTTGTCGCGCGCCCGCCACCTAATGCTCTCGTGCTCTTGTAAGTAAAAATTATGATTATCGTCGGCGACTTGAGCCCCTTGATCCCTAACTAACGGCGCGGGCGCCTTATACGCGAGACTTTCCTTTTCGTCTCCGCTATAACTCTTTTTTATTGCCACTCGCTGCACCGACCGGCCACTGGATTACCTATCCGCTACTATGATCGCTCAAGTACTCGCCAGTCGAACTTACCTAGATAGTGCTGGCTGTTGTTGACCTTCATTTGAAAATCGAAGACTTGCCTATTTTAAATTATATTTTTTTATTTGCTTAAATCAGTTTACCTAATATGTATTATGGTATGTATGTAAGGGAATATTTGAACGTTAACACGTTTACACGTTATTGTACACTTATCAAGTATCGATAATGCAATAATTTAAATTTATCCTGACCAGGATCTTCAGGATTAGCGATTTTCGGTTGTCTACAAAGGTATGTTTTTTTTAAATTAATTTTGTTGGGATCGTCGTTTGATCGATTTTGCTTTTGACTGATTTACGTAATTACAAATTAGACCTGCCTTCACTTCCAATTTGAATGTTTTGTTTGATCATCTGCGAAAGTATGTACCTATGTCAAATATTTTTCACAGCATTCGATAAAGGCCAATGAATGACTACAATTTTAGCGTAAAAACTTATGGCTCTCGGGTCAGAAACATCTCCAATTCGCACTGGAAAATCGTGATGAGAAACGATCGTTGTAGAGTTAGAGTTATATGGAGAGCCCCTTGGCGATGTTTTGCTGGTTCTATGAAAGCGTAAAACGTCATCTTTTCCTTCAACGCTTAACCTCATAACAAAGAAAGTAGACAAGTACTTGTATCATATTGTCCCGGATTTATTCCCGACACACGCCAAAGAAGCCATTAAGCGGACGACTGGCTTAGCGCGGATATTAAAGACACAATTAAACTTAAGCTAATGAAAAGTTACGTCACTAAAATATATAACCACATCCGTTTCGTCTTTTCAGCGTTGAAATGTACTCGTACTACGTAATATATCAACAGTCCGGCTTTTACGTAAGATGAATTCATCTCAGTTGTTTATGGATGTAAGATAGCAAACGAGCTTGCAGCGCCACCCATCCAATTCCTCCATGAAAACTGCGACTGACTTTAAACAAGGTTCCAATAGGGACTAGGATGGTTAGTCCAGTTAGCAGAGTTAATAAGAGTTAGTCCTGTTTGTTGGTGTTAGTAATAGTCCAGTTAATTTCCAGTTAGTTCAATTGTTAGTAAGAGTCTCTTTCCTAGTCACTCACAGATGCGGTGCTATCCTTGAAGACTAAGATTCTTCGTTGGAGAGTGGTACCTAACACTTTTCTAATATAAATACCATACTTATATGTTATCTTTATCTATCTATTTTTTATCAACAGAATATGTAGTAGCAACACACCTAATTGATAAGAAGTCGAGATTTTCATTGACTCATAAACTCTCAGCGTTAGAGGCCAATAACTTTACAAGCAGACGCTGTGATCCGACAACGGAAAGTTAATACATAAGTATAATATCCTTTTGGAGAAGTGCAATACAACTTATATAAACGACTCGGCCGGGAAGGGTAGGAGGCTGCGACGGTCGATTAAGGAAGAGAGTGCACCGTTGCCTTGGCGACGCCGCCATCTTGTCGGCCCCAACCACCCCACTGTAAACAACGCGGTGTATCGTTGCACTGAAATACTCGATATATTAAAAAGGTTCCCCCGAACGACTGCAAAATCACAGCTGCCAAATAAATATCGATATATTGCGGTTTAGCGAGCTAGTGTTTTAAAAACTTGTAGCAGCAAAATGTTTTCTTGTAAAGCAAATAGGTAATGATGGAATTATAGAAGCCAATTTGTTTTAAAAATGACGAAAGTGACCTCTTATTTCGAGAGCTTATTCAAATAGCATTAATTTTATGAGTAACATTATGTTGCAGTCAGTTGTGATCAAGCCTGAATAAAGAGGAAACCTGAATACCAGTGAGTTCTGAATACCAGATTTGTCGGTGGGGGATAACCGTGCTCCAGTAGTGGGACGTCTGTGATTTGCAGTTAAGCAGTAGGTAGGTACTAGTCTAAATTCCTTACCTACAATGTACTATCAGGCTATTCTAGTGCGGGTTGTTTGACTACCTTCGGAAGATTTCTGGTTGTACGAAGGCGGTTATTCAAAATACGTACATAAGGTACAGTTTCAGTACACTACAATGTCTAATAATATAGACAAAAATAAATGCAAAAGTAAAGATTGAGCTGATCAAGCTGATGTTATGCTATTGTTTCATGGCTAACCGTCTGTGCTCGGCTTCGATCTTTTGGTACGAGATAGTTTATGGGCATTTTGTTACTTGGAGTTCGAGAGCACCACCGCTGTCGGTCCGAACCGTTATTGATAAACTTCGTAAAGGCTAATGCGACCTGTAGTCCTATAAGAGGTGAACACAACCAGTGACAATGCTGACCTAAGCAAACCTAAGCTGTCTACATAGCAAGAGTTGACTGTTGCTATGTAGATGTGGTTCACTACAAGTGTAGGTAACAGTTCAATATCGTCTGTAGGTCACAAATTTTCACAGACTTTTCCAGACTATTAAAAATCCAGCGGCCAGTTAAACCAATTCGTTACCACATTAGGGATAAATATATCATTAATCGACAATATAGCTATGATTGAGGCTAAAGAAAAATGTTATCATTAAATTATCAAATTGATAAACAAAAAATGAATTAATCCTACATGGGTTTTTCCAATTTAATATTGAATCTTAATAATAAACTTAATTGCTATCTGTGCACTGATACTTTTTTCAGATAAAAATTATAAGTTATATACCTACCTATAGATTTGTAAATATGTATATGTAGGCTAAATGAATGTGTACCTAATAACCCCAACATTTATTACAGATGCATTTAGCATTGGAGGTAGAAAGTAATTCATAACGGTTACCAGCCCAAGCTTCGGGGTAATCAAAGACTTCTAACTGTTCTTAATGTATTAGCTACCACATTTTTTTACGAAACACGATTGAAACTATTGGAATGACTACCAACCAATAATTTGGTGCTAAATAACTATAAGGCGTAGTCACTATACTCGAACAACACGAATTGATAACCGTTGAGTAGACACAGAACAGGATACAATAAAGTATAGATCCGTTAACTAATTAGTGTACGCTACACACGCTGTGGATACACACGCTGTGGATAGTATTGTCTCTGGTGTACGCAGAAAGATACTCGATACCCCAGGAACATCTGAGGTGTTGCTATTCATACCGGGAATGGTGAATATCAGCTTCGAAACGTTGAATGAACTTGTGAAATTTTAGCATGTCTATTTCCGAAATTACAAATGTATGTACCAAAACTGACAGTAAACTATTTGCTCGCGTGCAATATTTAGCATAAAATACAGCAGAGGTTCAATTCACGTGAATAGCGGAGAAGACAAATATCACACATTATTCAAGATTAGAGTCTGTGGCATACCGTTCTTCGGGAAATGAAATAATTCATTCGACTCATAATTTTAGAGAACCTAAGAATCAGCAAAATAGAAATCTATCATACTAATATTATAAAGGGGAAAGTTTGTAAGTATGTATGGATGGATGGATATGTGTGTTACACTTTCACGTAAAAAGTACTGAATGGATTTTAATGAAACTTTACAATAATATAACTTATACATCAGAATAACACATAGGCTACAA
>DWTT01002358.1:0-10173 GCA_018250895.1 Carterocephalus mandan | reverse complement strand
GACTTAAAAGCATTGAGAATAAGGTGTGTGAAAGAATGTTCTCTTTCACACACTCACAAGATAATGTTGCCACAGAAATTGCATTAAGTGCACGTAAACATTGAATTTCTAAAGTCTGAATTCGTCAGGAACGATTTTATTCCGGAATGTGGAGGACGCACCGCAGGGCGCCGCGCCACGCCATGCGCCACTTTCTTTAAACTTCGCCGAACGATGTCTCTTTAAACTAGGGTTGTCAAAAGCTAAACAGGGCGACTCTAGGTGGTGGCTCCAATAAGGAGAGGCCTGTCCAGTAATAGACTCTGAAAGACTGATGAATTGATGGATTCTATTATGTTGATGGTAATCAAAACCGATCTTTGACTTTAACTAAGCTGAAATTGCAGAAGTACCTATGTTACAAGGTTCTCTCTATCTATCCATTAGTCTTTTTGCCTTTTCTACTACGCTTCTCTCTATTCTGCGTGAAATTCAACCATCCCCCGCTCTCCGTCAATTATCTTCAACATAGTAAACTATAATTTAAGATACTTAAAATAAACAAAAACAAAGCTTTCTTTTAATATGTTATTTATCTTGAATTAAAACTTGAATAATTATAAAAATTCGTGGAAAATCCATTGAAGACGCTTTTTAAAGATATATACGGGAATTTCGCACTATATTATAACGTCGTCGCCATCCCTAAATTGCACAGGAATAAAAAGGCTCTTGTCACATATAGGTACCTACGTATTAACACATTGACTCATGTTTACGAGCCACGGGGTGGAATAATATCTGAAGACAATGATTATTTATCGTCAGAACCGCTTTTGTCATAACGCCGACTGAACGAGTTGCATCCATTAATAATAGCTCTCATGCTTAAATATTGATGGTGGAATTGATCGTTAGCATACCACGGCCCGTGGTTAGTCAGTTGTGTAAATAAACTAACCATATTTTGTACTATACCGTAGTTTATTTTTTATAAAAACTTACAGGTTATTTAATGTCATTTATCATAATATTAAATGCGCTTTATCATACTCTACCTAATTGCTCTATTATTTTAAGCATTGTGGTATGATTCCGGTTAAAGTTTTTTAAAAGACCATCTACCACCACCGACATTGAACTAGAGTGTCATGAGACTTGATAAAGGTCACTCACTGTTATCATGCGACCATCTAAGTCCTCAAGGGTAGAAAGTACCAACGCATCTATAGACCTTAAAGTAGACTCTCATTTGTCTTGTTATTTCAATAGTTTTGTCAAGGATGGTAGCAGTTGCATACTGCATGCTTATTTTCAATCTATGATATTTTTATATCCAATAAATAAAATATATTTTTTAACAAACTGCTATATTGTTGTGACTGTTGTTCCCTTGGAAGCAGCAGTCTCCACAATAACAGTCTGTACGAAGGTAGAAGGGTCCACCAGGCTGGCCAAGTGCGGATTGGCAGATTTCATATGCCTTCGAGAACATACATTTTATAATATATATATAACGACAGGTTCGAGAAAATTTTAAGTTAAAAATAATTAATAAATAAACATTAAAAACTATCTTAACACTGAATAATTGAGAAAAACTCTAGTTTATTTTTTAAAGAACAATGTATCATTTCGATTTATGAAAAACATCGAAATAAGATAATTAAATTAATTACATATACTTTTGTGTTTAGTAAGGACCGTCATGGAAACTCCTGAAGCATTGTTTCAAAGTTCCAAACTTAAGTCAATATGGTACCTACTTGTGAGCACATAACGCCTTCAACACATAATTTGTCAGTAAAAGTACACACGAAATATGACAGGAAACATTTTGTTTATACGAGATAAAAGACAAAGGCTAGTCGCACTCGGCCCAGGCTTATCTGGTCCTCGACAATAGATAAACGAATTCCTTTCTTGGGGTGTGTTAAATATAAACAAATAGAGCGTATTTGTTTATAGTTTTCTGTGGAAATGGGTGATATTATAATCCTCCATGTGTTCTATAAGGTAGGTATGTTTATTTACATGTCCCACAGATATAAGATTTAGATCTATCTAAGATTTAAAACTATTTGAATCTTATTTGTCGTAACTTATTTATCTTAATTTTTATTTTATCGTGGGGAAATCCTCATGGATATCCTATATGTGGCGGGGACTCTTACCCACTAAAACCCCACGGTGTTCCTTTCTCTTTGCGTTAAGTTGGGATCACAAGTACAATATCGGATTCTTCCGCAATCCCAACTGCGTTGGCAACTTTTAGGGCCTCAAACACTCCTCCCTACAGTTTTTACGCGAAAGTCCCGCACGCAACCTCGAGGCCTAAGGATTGTGGGGACACCACCACAGCCTACGTCTCATTTATGGGGATCTCATTTATGGGGGTCTTATTTATCGGGATATAAAGTGGGCTTGATAGGCCCTCCTTCGACGTCCTGATCTCCTGCTGGGGATTGGAAGGATGCTTCTCTTTCCTTTTCCGCAGCTTCCTTCTGCGGTATTAAAAATTCGCAGAAAGACACACCAGCCTCCCATGATCTATGGCTTTCGATCATGGAACTAACCATTGCAAAACTGGAAGCGAAAGATCAGCCCAACGATTTGAAAGAGCTCACTGCGCTGTGCGCTCTTCGCAGAACAGACCAACTTGCTGATAGCGCAACTTACTGATCTTACAACTTTAAACAGATACCTATTCTATTATTCGGCTAATCGTTTTTCTTTATCCGTCTTATCGGGAGCTTATCTCGAGTTCTGTTTGTACGTCGGTGCGAGGTACTTTCCTTTGAGGATTTCCCGACTGACTTGATAACATTATTCGACTATACACTCGAAGATAAAAAAAATTACCTATGCAAGCCTTTGTACGTATTGCGTATCAGTAACACGGTTTATAGCTTTGGGACTGTTTTCGGATTAGGTCCGCACACCGCACAAAGGTAGGTGGTACCTCCTTTTTGCGCTAGCTGATAGCCTGATAACTTTATTCATTCTATTTGCTTAAAGCGATAACAATTGCTTCAAACTTGTACGGTGCAAACGAGTGCGGTGGGTTCCATTTTGAATTTATTGTTCAGTCTCTTCTAGATATTTTATAGATCTGATTTGGTCCATCAAATTTCTAAAAGACTAAGGAACAGCCATAAATGCCTTAATATACACAATACATGCGTGAATTAACTTGAAACCACAGTATAATGATATACCTTTCCTGCATATCATTCACTATTGGATGCCCGCAGCTTGGCTTGCGTTGAGCGCAATATGCATTTTTTAACATTCCATCATCTCGTAAACCATATCTAGGTCCAATTGAAATACTATAAAGAACAAAGTTAATCTCCTTTAAATTGTTTTGCTTATGAAGAAACTTTCTTTCGTAAGGATTAATATCCCATGGATGATAAAACCGCTCATAAATCACTGTTTGAATTAAGATATTTTTTCTTCAATATATACCATATTGTGATTTATGTGTAAGATTTAGGATGCTATTGCGGAATTTTGTTTGAATGGATCTATATTTTTGTAGAATATTATAAAAAAGCAGTAGACGCAGAAAGAACGAAAAATAGAGTAGGTACGCGTTTTAAAGATATTTAGGAGCGCTTGCTCTTCCGACTTGCTTAACAAATATCAATATTTAGGACAAGCTAAGACGTGAAGCCTAATTCTAGATAGCTATACTATTCCTCATGAATGTAGCTATCTAGTATAAAAATAATTTTTGAAATTGGACTGTTACTTTCAGAGATTAGCGCGTTTAAACAAACAAAAAAACGAAAAGTCTCTCCCGCTTTATAATACTCATACCATTATAAATAGGTATGTGCTTGAACTCTGAAACCTAAAACAAACAAAATATCTTAAGGTAATTAATATTTGGGGATGAAATTACCTGTATTGCATAGTTATTAGGTACGATGTTACGAAGATCAAAAGCTGTTATTTAAATAAGTTTTAATTTAACTCCGGTGCTAAACTCTAAAAGCAAAATAACACAAAGCTTGAATTTGTTTTGAAACTATGTACGAGTAGGCTACATAACAAAGCGTAAAAATAACTTCACCTGTGTACCTGACGCATCCACTAATATTTAACACTTAGCAGGTTCATTCACCACGTTTACGGTGCTCCATTGAGCCCAATCGTATGTTTGTTGAGGTCACTTCGCACTGGCGTGTTTGTCCAAGATTGACTAAAAGTCAAACATCCCGTAAGCGCCACAGGTGATGGATACGGTGTAGGTAAATTCTACCTGCCTTTTTTGCTAGCTGAATAGCATCACATGTTTGTTGTTTAAGGAACTGTGGTTAGATTTTAACACTTCTAAACATTCATACCTATCTAGTAGGTAATATTTATGCAATGCCCTTCTCGAAAAGTTTTTATCTAATTGCAAGTACTGCTTTAGGTATAATTTAAAATTAAAAACCCGATTATAGTTCATTTCGGTAAGGCATTTGATTTTCTGTGATCATTGTCTAAAATGTATTTGAGGTTAACCCTTAGGGTTAAGCATACTTTGCTTTCTCTTTTTATCCTTTTCATGTGAAACCATTTCTAGCAGCGGATTGTTTATATAGGAATGGTTAAATTTAATTACTTGTTTTATTTAACTGTTCCATAATATCGGCCGTTTATCTACGTAATTAAAACGATGCGGTACGACCTCATTACACGATTTACTCAGTGGGTTCTATATTGTCTTTGGATCCCACGAGAACTGGCTGCAGGCAGTAGAAAGTTCCACCCACGCTCACGTTCCGAGTTCAATAAAAAAGTTAACGTTCGTTTTTTGAACGCGCTTTACATCGGCTGCCGTGTTACGCGCCCCGCCCTGCAGCCTGATTGGTGAACGGAAGCCGGATTAATTTGTTTTTTAAATTTGTATTCAGCCAACGCTTATCATTTCAGACATAATTAACAGAAGCTTTGTTTTATAGATCTTTGTACCTATGCTTAATTCGTTCAAGCATAGCTTTTTGAAGGACTGCATTTATGTACCTACCGATCCTATTAAAGCTGATGTTCGTATCATGTTCATATACATAGTTACACCTATTTTTAAATTAGAGAAGATTCCAACGTTATTTTAAAAATCTGTATTTGGTATGAGGTATCCTCTTAAATATTTAATATACTTATAATGCCTGGTTTGTAAATCTAACTTAGATATGAGCTAGGTTGCACCACATAGGTACTTAATTGCTTGCATTCGCATGAACACCAATCTGTTCACCTTAATTTACATTTCTAAACTTGCTATTTAGGTTGTAGATAAAACAAGTTAATGATTTTAAAAAGCTAATAAAACATAAACCCAATTCATATTAGCAGTACCTACCATGTGCGTAGGAATGGAACGTAACTACCATCATATCTATTGCGCAATATTCAACACTGTATCAATTGATTAGTTATACGTAAGTGAGCAATACAAAGCACCTACCATTACTAATTTTAATGCATGATGCAATGATAGTACCTATAGTACACTAAAATAAAGTATTAGAGCTCTGTTTGACTCTGTTTTAAGCCGAAAAAAAGTCACAAAAACATAACATCAAACCTGTATTTGCCCCCTGTATGTAACCCACACAGGTGTAAAAAGTAGGTATACCCACTTTTCACCACTTAGGTATGTCTAGTTCCTATATTAAAAGTGCAATATAGGGGACTGAACCCTGGACCTTTAACTTAGCAGTCACGCTTACAACAACTAGACAATATATCTTTACAACCAAGTCACTGGGCATCAATGAAACAAATACAAAATGCGTCGTTCCCAATGTTACCGCATCGAAAAACGCACGAAATCTGGGTTACACGCACGCGATGTATATTGGACAGTTATGTAATCACCATTTTTACCTACAGCCTTCCATTGGCTCCCGCGTAAACCAGTAGCGGCTGACATGTGTGCATGTGTGTGTCGGTGTGTGTGTGATTGCGACTGTGTGCGTGCGCTACTGTTCCCTCCCCGCTTAATTTGAAGGGAGGGTCGGAATGTTGGGAGACATTATTTTAGACACTTCAGTAAACTTTGATCGAGTGTGTTCCGGTATGGTTCCGGTCTTTGTTTTGTTGTCGTATGACATTGATTTCCTCTTGAATGTATTGAATTTACTAACAAGATGTAGCTGTCATAATAAGTGGTAGAACCTGAAAAAGAAACAAGGTTTAATTAAAGAACTTATTAGGTAAAGAATTCTACGAATTTAAAACAATTCAAAACAAGCAATAAGAATGGAACTAATCTACGTTGGTATGTAACAGATAATTATAACCCTGATTAGTAAGTAATAGGGGGAAATAGCAAACGAGCATGTAGTCCACCAATCGCAGCTACCCATTACTTACGAGTACATGTGTGAGAAACCAATAGTCTGAGAGCTTTGGTCCAAACACATTACATAATAGCTAGATTGCCTTAATGTGATAGGTACCTTACGTATGCGATAGTTCAGCATAATTATTATGACAGAGGATGACATTTCTTATGCATATTATGTTATTGAATGACCATTCTTAACTTGTACCTAAGGACTCTACATATATCTATACAAACGTACTTCATACTGAAAATCGGGAGACATATTACCTACTTAACTAGTAACATAATATATGTTTATCCACCAATAATTAATTTGTATTCTTTTCTCAATAAAAAAAAATACGAATAAACGAACATAAATAGATAATAATTGAGCTATAGAATCGCTTTAACGTAGAAACGTTAAAGCGAAATTCTAATAATTCTTAATTATCTACTTACTTACCTACCTACCTTATTTTTTTGTATGTTACCAAGAGTGATCAATACCAACTAAGATATGTTTTAGAGGGTAGTACTTAGAGGGTAGGTGAAAAGAATAATTATTAGAACAATAATTAAAATTAACAAGAAGTAAAATAAATGCAAAAACGTTGGTCCCTGTGGTAAGTTGTCCAAAAGGTTTATTCTCTTACGGGCTAAGAGTCTCAATTCCAAAAGCTGTGTAGCTACAATAAATTTGAGCTGCGACTCTTGTACCTTCATACCTACCTATGTGAGATTCTTACTTACTAAAATCAACTAGGCCTTCTAGAAAGACCAACTAAGTCAAAATTGCTTACCTTTCTGTAAACACTTCCATTTTTTTTATAATACAGATGGACAAAAATTTTCCTTTCCCTTGGAATTTAACTCTATCAAAATAAATATATATTCTAAATGCACTTTACATAGAAGGTATACATATTATGTACCAACGCCAACTAGCACTATTCAAAATTGCTTACCCTTCCCTTGGAATTTTTCCAATCCACTAAGTGCTATTACTCGCTTATTAGTAAGAAGTAACCAATCAAACTGACTTCACCAGGCTCGGTCGTAGCGAGGCGAACAGCGCCGGGGGCTACGCGATATATCAGCGCTCAGATACTGCGCCGCTGGAACAGAGAATAACGTTGAGTCGGTATTTCCAAGTTAAACAATTTAAATTCATGGCTAGGAATTTTACTTGTGAAATATGTTCCTAGGTTTGAACCGAAACGGGCTAGCTACAAAAATTCTCTTTAGAGTGTATTGGTCGAAATTCAACAATTCTTCATTACTTCCATAGGTATATTCGACCATTATAATATGCAAAAAACATAGGAATCCCGATGTCTAAATAATACAATAAAATTATAATCGTTATATAGTAAAGAATTTTCATGTTTGTTGATGTCCAAATAATAAAAATAATAAAATAGTTTTTAAAAAAAGGAGTTTGTTATTATATTAATTGATTATTTTATTTAAATTCAAGCTTAGTTTATATAAGTATTATTAGTCTGCTACCTTAAATTAGGATATGAAGGTAGATTGTTATAATGTTTGATAATGCATAACATCCATCCATCCACTTATGAACCAAGCATAAAAACATGAGTAGGTACATTGGAAAAAATACCTACATATTTAAAATTTCCTAATAATATTTTAGTAAGAATCGCGACTCCACGCTGCCCTCGCCCGGTGCCCGCGCATACCGTTCCTGTGGGAACGCGCGAGACATAAACTGTTTCGTTATTTCTGCTCACTCGCTCATTTGTATATTATAATTTGGCCCGGCTAAGCGCGGCCAGCTTGAATTTAAATTGTTATATTATTATCCTGATTATGTACCACGCCTATGCATATAACTCGTGAAAATATGCAACCATTTTCACAACTATAATTTGTATTCCGTTTTTAGCGCAAGACCCGGTAACAAGTTTGAAATAAACTCTTCATTTGTAAAGATTTATTCATAAACAAACCTTAAAGTAGTAATTATAGCGGAGTGATTCAGCTCATGTCTTCTACGCTCGAATGTTAAGGACAGGCTAACAATCGGATTCCATCCCTTTCAATATTTCGGAGATGGCTATCTGTAGGAGAGAGATAAACGAATCATTGTTCGTAAAAATGTCAAATAGAATGATAAACAAAAATTTCGTGTTGAAATACACGAGGGCTGAGCACGCGTTAACAATATGATGGTAATAAGTATTTTTATTTAAATCGTCAAGTGCTTTATTATGAGAATATTCTTATGATTCATGGGTGCGGATCGCTTAAAGGGTGCTTATTTTACTGTAGAGGTCTGCAATCGTTTTGCTTGCTTATTATCTTCGTTGATTGTCCAGATAGCATTGCAATTGCGAGTAATAATTATTAATTATTGTAATTGCATTTTGAGATTGTACCTAGATACTACATGTTTATTAGAAATGTTTATTGAATTTATACAAGAAATGTACCTGGGTTTGAACTAGTTTAGCCGCCAAAATTATATTTAACCGTACTTGGTTGCTTTGACCACTTATAGAAGCATCGTGAATTCCCGATGGCGATCATATAAATTTTGAAATAGTACATACAAAACAAAAACAAAAAATTGGTAGGTACAGTAAATAATCGTGGGTACTGTTTACTGATGTTACTAGGTAACTAAATTACTAGAACTAAATTAAATATACCTACTTTCTTAATGTATACGCTACGCTGTATTCACTAAATAACTACAAACAAAAAGAAGTTAGTTGACGACCGCTCTCGGAGCTCTTTCCAAAACAATTTTGCACAAAACCAACTAAGCTTACTTCACACGTTCCGCGCTCCACACTTTAACGTACTATTTAATATAAACCTTTGACGAATTCCGAGAAAGCTCTCGGAGCTCACGTCACGCTGACTCGGCAAGCCCGCTCGTGAAAACTGAACAATAGTACAAAGCGCCATAATAAACCGTATTAGATTCGATCATAAAGGCAGTGACACAATAACTTGATAAATATTGGTGTTCGGTGTGGAAGGTCCTTTATAATTGTTGAGTTTCTCTTTTTACGAGCGATTCAGTGCGATGTGTCGGTGGCCGTAAGTATAATACAGACCATGATATGCCTAGCGGGTCTATAAAGCTTCATCGTAAAGACACCATTTCATGATACCATCAGACTTTCTGACATCATTGTTCGATGATTTTAGTTAAGGTCGGAATTGGTTGCATTGGTTTGGCAGTTTTCTGAAATAACATAGCAGGTCGCGTCTTCCGCAGGTTTTTCTGTGGGGACCCGTGCCAACAGTAGTGGGAACTGCAGCTAGAACAAATTAATTATTTATTATTAATTTAGGCTACTTGAATTCCCGGAAAATATTCAGGTTCGGTTGGGATACGGTATGAAAGTTTGTTTGGTTTTTTTTTTAAACTTTAACCGATTCAGTTCAAAAACAAAAAAACGTTTATTAATTCAATCAAGCAAACAATTTTTCGTCAGTTTTTCTACATTTTGTAAGAAAAAGAAAAAAAGTTAAATTAATGCAGATATTTTCAACTATTCAAAGCAGGATGAAGGTAGTGTTTTTGACCTGGAATTAAGATTATTGATACGGAAATATAAGATCTCCTATACAAATTTATCGATTCTGTATTTTCAATCTATGAAGTATTGAAAAGGGTATGAAAATTGTGACTAAAGTGATGAGATGTTTATAGTTCCCATAGGTTTCACTGGGTAGTGTTTGTCAAGTAATGTCGGTGATTAAAATAGGTAGCAACTATAAAATAAACTACCGCAGTCTTAATCTAAATCAAAAGTCAAAGTCAAAGTCAAATAATTTATTTCGTTATGAGGTGATTAGACACGCTTAACGAAAGTCTAGGTAACTAC
>DWTT01002357.1:0-10174 GCA_018250895.1 Carterocephalus mandan | reverse complement strand
ATAATTTCCTACTTTTATTGAACGCTTTCGATTATAAGTAATGGTAGTGGTAGTGGTAATGGTAGTGGTAGGGGTAGTGGTAGTGGTAATGGTAGTGGTAGGGGTAGTGGTAGAGGTAGTGGTAGTGGCAGGGGTAGTGGTAGGGGTAGTGGTAGGGGTAGTGGTAGTGATAGGGTAGGGTAGTGGTAGGGGTAGTGGTATTGGTAGTGGTAGTGGTAGTGGTAGTGGTAGGGGTAGTGGTAGTGGTAGTAGAAGACTAGAAGTCCACACACATGAAGTTCTCCCAAAATATTCAGTAAAAAATATTTATGGCAAAACAACGTTTGCCGGGTCAGATAGTAAATGTATAATTCCAAAGACTGCGATAATATTTAAAATTAAATTAATTCACAAAATTAACTAATTTACTTTCTATGTTTGAAGCTGATAAATAGTAAATGATCAGTGAGTGCGATTAAAAACTGTCAGTGGCATTACTATCAGTTTAGGCTTAAAAAGTTTGACTGGTACGAAATAACAGTGTAGAGTACCTATTATTGTATATTGTGGTACTGTGAATTTAAAATTGTTTCGTAATTAATTTTAAAATACATATTCTCTTTAAATAATCCTTTTAGCATTCTTATGTTACTGAAAGGACCAGTATTACATTACCAGTACCATTTACTACAGTGCTTGCATGCATATTCATATTATTTAAATTGTTGAACCAAAACTGAGATATATGTAGTTTTACAGCTTTAGAGCAAGTAAGATGGTAGAAACTCGATCAGGCGTAGCTTAAGTGCGAATGAAATGGAGGATATAGTTAAGTAAGTGCGAGAGAGAGAGACAGAAAATCAGAAGGCTTTTACGGTAGAACGGGCAACGTGCAGTGAAATGTGGGCCCGGCACAGTCGCCTTCTTTTTTGATCTCGCTTGAATAAATTGATTCTAAGATTAATCTTTTTTTACTTGCTGTAACTTACCACCAACGTGTTTTGTCTTTTTATTTACTAAAGTAAACTCATGCTGTTGGAAATACTTTCGTTGTCCTTTATAAAATATATGAAATACATATATAAAATATGCCAAATAATAATAAAATAATGTTTTGTATATAATAGTAGCAACATTTAAAACCCGTACTCACGATTATAAAATGAGCTTGGAATACAGCAGAAAGTCAGAATCCGCAAGCGTGTCAAAAAAGTGAAACCACAAATGCTACTCTTAAATAGAGTACATAGTTAGATATTCGTTCGAACATTAGCGAGAACCCTATAGTGTCGACTGGTTTAGTTTTGGTTACACGTTGCATAGTGCAATTTCTACTAGATGCTCCTGTGATCTTGATGACTTTAAGTCTCCGAATACACATTTAAAAAAATGCTTGTAAACATCTATCTCGAGCGAGAAACCGGAAACCTTACAATAACATTCGTCTTATACAACGTTGGTAGTAAAGCAAAGCGTCCGTTTTATTGTCGCCGCTGATACTTGTTTCAGTTGGGAACAGTCAGTCCAATCGTAAATCTCGGAATAGCGATCTCATAGTGACGATATTCCTGCTGTACAAATATAAATGCACCATATTAAATTTAAAATCACTTTGTATTATTTGTACAACCTATATGGTAGCACCTGTGATAGTTTTGGTTCAGTTTCTGATTTTGGTAGTATAATATCGAATGTTATATATTAGATGGGTCGTCTTATTATTTGATACAAGGAACTAATTTTCAAGTACTTTGTCTTACTTTTATTGCTGGCGATCAGCTACTGAGGATCTTTATACAGTAGGTAAATCAATAATGAGTTAAACCTTAATAATGAGTTTAATAAAGAATTCGGAACCAAATATGTGTGCCGAATTTCAGCTCGATAGCTTCAGTGAAAGTGGGTGAAATATTGATTGCAAGATTCCAGGACATACATACATACGAGTGAAGTTAAATAAAAGCTTTTAATAAAAAACAAACAACTGTAATAAACAACTGTAAATAGTAAGTGGAGTTAAATATTTCAGTACAGTTCCTAAGAGGTGGCCATTAAAGCTTAAACATATTGCATCTAATGAATAAGTAATTAATAAATTGACAGCATAATATATTATGGCATCGAAATTATTTATCGGAGAGGGAAATCAAATTCTTTATAAAACACGACGGGTATTCGAGCGATAGCAACATATCAAGCATAGACATTAATATTGGTTTCGTATCCAAATCCGGTCGCCATTAACATTTTCTGATACCACCAGAAGCTAAGAACCGATACTATTGAAAATAAACTGTTGAATGATGCATGAGGCTAAGATTCTATTTCCATAAAGATAAATGATAATAGAGCAAATAAATTTAACTTAGAACAAAATATCAGATTTCAGTCTCTGACATACAATTTCTGCAGTTAATCAGCAATAGCTACAAAAAACTGCTTGAATAATTAGATTTAGTGATATGAAATCTCTAAAAATAACGGTAGAAATTTAAGTTTTCCCAAATCTAAAATAATTATTACTAACAATTATTAATAATTACTTATACTCAAGCACAAATGACAATATAGGTAGTTGGTTTTATTGTTATTTATAATTGTCTATAAGTACTATAACTACTACAGTGCGCAGTTGTTAAATAAAATACGAATGACATTGTTTACTTCCTATATTTTATCTTTATTATTTTAATGTAAAAGTAGTATCGTATCATTACAGATGCAACGAACTCATGAATAAAATACAGATTTAAAAGTGTTACCGACATGTGAAAATTCGAAGTGAGGTGGTCATTTAAATTTTATGCGTATTTAATACACAAAATTAAACAGACAATGTAGAGCTACTTAATTAAACATGTTTCTCGATCCATGAATCGCAGCTCATAGGCAAGTGCCGAGATTGTTAACCAACCAACCGACGAACTATCTCTGTCTTACGATCATAAGTGAATGCCATAAAGATAAGAATCAATTGTAGATTTGAGCATGTCGTAGTCATTTGAAAAAGCATTTAGGTATTTGGTCATAGATTATAGCTGGGAAAAACACCAAAGTATTTGAAATATATCTTGATCATTGATATAAATGCCTCCATGTCGTTATTTAAATTGATTTAGTACATACTTCTAAACTTCCTTGCATGAACTTTACAATGTTTTTAAAGTGACGTAAAGGATATTTTTATGTATTGTCCACAGATGCCCCTCAAAGCGTCATGTCGGAGAACGGTGGAACCGTTGTCTCTCGGGCTTCTACACCTCGCCCTGCTACTGAGAGCCCAATTAATGCTCCTTTACGTTCTAGACATGATCAATTTCTTGCCAGTTCGGCCGAGAGGGCTCAGCAAGCAACAAGAACTTCATCAAATGGTCGAAACCCAAATGGCAACTTTGATTCACCCCCTTTACCTTATCACCGTCAAATATCAACTGGTGCGTTACTGACATCAACACATCGCGAATCATCCGCCTTCATACCTGTAATACCTACTAGAGCCATGCATCCCGTTATGTATCCTAATGAAATGCATCCTGCACTAATACCCTCTGAAATATTGGAAAGAGAAAGAATGTTAGACAGAGAAAGATCTGAACCTGCTAAAGGTTCTCCAGATAGAGCTTCAGGCAACTTCGCAAAGAGAAATTCATTCGATTTGATGGCAATGATGGTGGAAAAGAGAAAAGAAGTAGCGTTAAGAGAAGCCGCCGCAGCGATGTTACTTCCGCATCATCGAACACCTTCAATGGACGGTATGATATCAGATGGAACGTCACAACCACCTATTTACGGACCACCTGGAGCATTTCTCGGACCACCAGGTCCGTCACCTACCACTGGAAATAGCTTTACGTTTCCGGGAGCTGGCTTGTTTCCTCCGGGGACAGGACCCCATCAGATGCATCCACACTTAGACAGGCGGTTGCTCAGAGCACCGGGTAGAGCATCGAGACCGAAGAAGCAATTTATATGCAAATTCTGTAATCGACAATTTACGAAATCTTACAATCTTCTGATCCATGAAAGAACACACACGGACGAGCGACCGTACTCCTGTGATATTTGCGGGAAGGCATTTAGAAGACAGGATCATTTGCGAGATCACAGGTAAGATAGCAAACATAATAATTTACTCATAATTCAGCTGTAATTTTCATTGCGCAACCTATAATTTACTGTTGCTGATGGCCCGACCATTTTCTTGCACATTTTAATTTTCTACTTCAGTGATCGTAGTACATATTAAGGCCTAATTTAAATGCACGTAACAGGCAGCCGGTGTAACTCAAGTTGCAGATGTTAAGCCGAGTGTGGCCACATCCGCTCTACTACTTGGAAATGGAATATTTATAAAGCTCCTCTATCTAGGAGTATTTCTTAGAAATCGACCAATCTTGATTAATAATGGCTATCAATTTATATTTTCCGGTAACCGGCTATAATGCTCAGAAATTTGCTAACTCAAATAAAGAAAACATACCTATTTAAAATCAATAATTTATTTTCAATTAAACTTTATTGATGCTATTTACATACTTTTTTTATGTCTTCAAATTTAGAAAACAAAATTTCCATCGTTCTCCGGAGATAGAACAAGATCGCTTTAACTACCTACATAGTTCTATCACTTGATTTCATTCCCACAGTAATATTAAGTGTGCATCTATAAAATATCTATTAATTGTTTCTACAAAAAGCGAGGCGGTAATTTTCTGTAAAGGAATTAATTGGATATTTGGGACTGTTATGTTATTTTTTATAAACATTAAACATATGAATAATACGTTCTCTCATGAAGTAATATATACAAAAAGTATAATAGTTATCTTTACAATTTATCATCGGAACATTTTTGTTTGTCCTGCCAGTCTATCTCTTAACCGAACGCGCGTTCTTCACAATATGTATCTACTGTCTATTACTGAATTGCATGCTTTTACTATAGGTATAGTCTGTTTTGTTGCTGCAACCCATAAACGCCCCACTGCTGGGCACGGGTCTCCCCCATAGGCAAATCTGCGGGAGGTCTAGAGCATACTCCACCATGCTGCTCCAATTCGGATTGGTGGAGGGTGAAGGTGGGGTGGAGGGTGGAGTCCGTTCTGTAGTGATGGTTAAAGAATCATACATAACATTAGTTTTCTAAATAATAATTATATTTATGTATGGCGGTTTTCTAATACTCATTATAAAGTATTCAAGTGCTTAATTATCAAATCAAAGTATTTTTTCTCTAACTTGGCTATAATTGCTTGGTAAGTAATTAATAAATGCACTGTATCAATATCTACATTTAAGCATTGGTCGCATATAAAGTTATTGAGTCATTACGGATATTTTTTTATCATAAACACGATCTTAAGTATTATTTATTCACTATCCAATACTTACCTATCTAGGAACGAATTACAATCTAGCCTCAGCTTTCGCAAGTGGCGAGACACTGTCACGGTAACGGTTTACTGTCCAATCACTTTTTGCACAGATAAAATACTAGATTATTGGAGCAGACTATTTTATTATTCATCGTGGGACAATTCATACATTATCACGCCTGTATTTCCGAAAGGGGTAGGCAGTGTATGCGCCCACTCATTCACCCAGTTATGTTTATTGCTGCTATCGCTGCGACCCATAGACGTCCCTCTGCTGGGCACGGGTCTCCCCCACAGACGCAACTGCGGGAGGTCTAAAGCATACTCCACCACGCTGCTTCAATGCGGATTGGTGGAGGGGTTAGTGGCCAACCCAGAGTCGAATGTTCGTTTACATCTATTTATATTATATAGCCTATGTCACGCAGTGAAAATGCAGCTTTCTAATGGTGAAAGAGTTTGTGAAATCGGTCCAGTAGTTTTTGTGTGAAAACATTACATAACTCATCTAATATCATTTGGAAAATTTTACATCATTACGTTTAGTATAAATGGTAATACATATAAGGATAGAAATAAAAATTTAATCGATAAACAATTTAATTCCTTGAGTACATGCAAGTTATAGGGAATTTAGATTACATATCAACAGTTAATTGCTATAACTAATACTTAAAATACATGCGATAAAAATGCATTGTTATACTCAAGTAGTTAATCTTGTAAAGATAACCCAAATCTGTATCTACGTTGCCTACACTGAAAAATGGCACCTAGTCCATCGGAAAGTATACTGTAGTTAATGCGCATGTAATTTTAACTGTACACACAAATTAGTAGATACAAAATGGTAATGGATCAGTCAATGAACACTGACTATGATTCTGGATCTTTGCAACAGTCTATCAACCAAAACATACGAATGAAAATGAATATTAAATTTGGTTCTATGTCCACTAATGACACCTAATAATGATTATCTTCCTTTGATTTTCCTACAGTTGTAAATTGGCACAGCACATTATTGGACAGGTAATGATTACCCAGTAAGCTTACTGTGGACACTACACATGTTTTCAGCTTCTTATGAAGTCTAAGATCCCACCTCCTCCCACTTCTAGGAATGTTTCTAAAATCTTGTGATTCAAACAAAGGCTTGTTTTATATCAATTTCGCTCGTTAGCTGTTGAATGCTTTCAATACATGCCTTTACTTACTCAGTCCTTAATATCCATAAAAGATAAAAATTGGAACCAATTGGAACTATGGACGAAGAACTCCGTTCATGTTTCATGATTGGAACCCACCTTTAAGTTCCAGCGTGAAATAGGATGTTGCTCGCAAGTTAATAGATAACTGCCTTTTTATACAACTGACATCCGTCAAGGAAGTTGCCAAAGCAATACAATGCCATTACCACAGTAAAAAGCGATCGCGACAAAAAATACATAGGTAACAAAATTGACTATAGAATTAGACTTAGTGATTTTTGATGAACCATAATACCTGGATGTTATTCGTCTCACATTAAAGTTACGCGTTTTTTCGTGTCGACCCGTAATTAGTTTAGAATCTGATGACTCATCCGTTTCTATTGGCGCTGAAGTAACGTAATGGAAGTCAAAATGGATGTACGGCCGGCAAAACGGTCAATAAATTCTATTTCTATGACCGTAATATTCGGTTGCGGTGTGTCTGATTATTTTATTATCCATACCTGCCTATAAGAATCTTCGCTTTGATATGTTAAAACTTTTACATACTAAATTGATTTGCACAATATAAAGCTTAGCTAATTTTTATTGCTTAGCTAGTTATTCTTTTGGACTAATGCTATTTCAAGTTAAAGGAGGTAAATAAAGGACCATTCAGCTGCTGTTTTATTACGCGAACATTGTTGGCTGCAGATAAAATGACTAACCAACCACTGTTGACTGGTAGAAATGATATAACTTTAGACCAATTCAAAATTGCTTATACAACTGAGAGCCGAACTGTATGGCTAATGTTAGCACACAAACATTTCTGTTTATTACAGAAAAGTAATGAAAACATGTATTGTGTTAAAAAGTAATTAGGTGTATCTGCTGCATATTTTCTCTAATTAAAGTAAGGTGATCATAAGAATCCTAAGCGATAATTCATTTCATAGCGAGTAAGCCAAGAACAAGATGAGAACAAATGTACACTAGAAAAAATATATTTTGTGAGCCCTGACATGCTGCCGCGTCATTATTATGTGCAGTTACAATGTTTTTTGTCGCTCCTATTATTATGTTATGATTGCTTTTATAATCGAGATGCACAATACCGGCACAAAACCTGCATAATATCAGTTTATTATACACCATGCTATAATTAATAACCACGGCGAAAAAATCGCACGCCTTTGACCGTTCAAGGACAAGGAATGCGAGCAATGTGTTCTCGAAATTATATTTAATACCAACATTGGTTCGATTCGAACAAAAAAGCGTGGCAAAAATTATGGGTAAAATACAGCATGTATGTTTAGTAAGTAGAGATACGATTTATCCGAAATCGGACGCCGTCGCTCGATATGCATACTAAATAAGCAGACGTTATATATAAACATACGGTATGAAACCTATCTTCCAACCAGTTTCAGGATGGTTACAAGATACTGACAATAATTTTCTAGATAATCTTGACTTGGTTAAATAATAATGCAAAATCCTGAATTTGTTTTTACATCACATTGACCATGAATACCTATTTTATTTCGGGTCCATCATTTATTTTTCCCATGATTTATCTTTATTGAACTACACTATATACATAGTACATAGCGAGCTTAATAAAATGTTTAATGTTATGCTATTTTTTTAATGCTTTTATCTAAATTTTGATATCCCGATATTACGATAAAGAAATCTTAAGCATCGCTTGAATATAAAACGTACATCTACACGGTTAATTATGCTCATGCATCCTGTACTAAAACGAGAACATCAATTTTCCCACCAAAGCCAAAGATGAGAAGTATAATGTATATAAACATAATCATACAAATACCAACGTTTACATCATAAACCTGTAGAGTGGAGATGTGCGGTATAAAAATATAAGCACCGTAGGAGGCAATTCGATATAAGCTACGTGGAAAGCTATGATTTAGTAACAAGTGCCTACAGTAGAGTACGGACAGCAAGCGGATGTAACGGGTTCTGAATCCGATGAATTTTCTCAGATGTTATTAAAAAGTAATAAGGTATTAATACCTACCATGAACCATGAACAAATTATGTCGTGGCATCACTAAATAATTCATAATATCAATGCAAAATTGGTTTTCAAACAGTCGTTCGGTCGTATGAGAATTATTTTTGCATTGAACTGCATTTTATCTCGAGGCTGATATGCAATTATGATTCTTCCAAGACCACATATAATGGGGCAAGCCTCCTCGCTCGTTTGATCGCTCAAGGGGCTAAAGCAAAAAGGGATATCAAATTAATACTGAATCCATAATAAATCAAATCGGGCAGGTGGACTTGGTCGCGAGAACAAGAATCTTGCCTACGGATATCTTTAGAAATTATCATCTTGAACCAAATTCAATAATAACGCTAAAGTATAGGCGTTTTTACTTTGATGATACACAAATTCGTGGCAGGAATGCTTAAAATTTGAATCAGTCAAAATTCTTAAACAATTTCACTTCGAGACTATTTTTCACTATAAATTAGGAACGGATATAAATGCTGCCATATACAGTTTGAGGACACGTGTCGCAAACTCCAATCACGGGTTTTGTGCATATACTCGTAAATATTGCCAAACCATCAAAAATTTCATACAACCTGTCTCCAATTTCGAAATTTTGGGTAGCAAAACTTGGAAACTGATGTAAATAATTTGCTGCAAAGCTGTTTTCTTGCTAATAATCGTACCTTAAAATACTCGGTTTGTAAATGATTTGATGTCTTGTAGGTTTCTATTAAAAACACATTTAGCGCATAATATAATAACTTCTAGTCCATATGTTCATTAGTTAGGATGGACCTGTATGAGAAAAAGTCGTGACCGATGTTGAAAAATAATTAGCCACAGACGCGTACCTACAGAGTGCTCGTCGATTTCACAGTTTCATATCGACTTTTGAAAGTTATTTTTGACCGTGATTATGTTGTTGCATAATTTAAATACCTACCTAAACTGAAAGGATTTTTATTTCCTATACACCTGTGTTAAATTAATGTCAGGTTTTTGAGTGTTCTGATATAAATGATTAACTTGCCTGAGGTAAAATGCTATCTTCGGTAAAATCTCGGTAGTGAAATTTGTTTATTGGGAATAATTTTCAGTTATTAGTTTGGATGTGAAATTATTAACTAAGTTGTATTATTATTAACAGTTCAAAAATGTTCTTCGGAATCATAACAGAACTATAAAGCTCTATAATATGAGGTGTTATTTGATTGGCGAAGAATCATCGGAGGCTATAATTTATAGACTTAAGGACAGGTAGACGAATTATTCAAATTATAATCTATACGATTGCGTGCAGTTGCAAATTCTGCTTTTTTATTTCGATTCCTAACCAATTAAGCAATCGCGTGATTCTAAAACTGAGGTATCTTTAATCCGACGACGCTGTAGGATTTAAATAATCTCTTTTTTACATTATTTAATATGATCATGTATAAGTTTATGTAATCCATACTTATATGCAACCATGTCTAAGTAAAAATGAGAATATATCTATATATATAAAAGGATAAGGTGACTGACTGACTGACTGACTGACTGAATGACATATCAACGCAGGGCCTAAACTATAAGGGCTAGAAACTTGA
>DWTT01002356.1:0-10175 GCA_018250895.1 Carterocephalus mandan | reverse complement strand
TAGCCCTTATAGTTTAGGCCCTGCGTTGATATGTCAGTCAGTCAGTCAGTCACCTTCTCCTTTTATATATATAGATTTACCGTGATATAAATATGATGCAAGTATGATTTAGTAATTTAACTAATACTACCTACATTCCTAGGGTATATTATTAGGATAGCTAAACTAGTGAAATGACTGTGGAACCTAGGTGCAGAGTGCTGGGCACTCCCTACTGCATTAACCGTGACTGAACTATCTATTCTAAAATCAACCAAAGTTTGTTTTACAAATACAAGTGTAACTCTGTTCTGTATTTTACATTTTTAAAATATTGTATGTTTCCCAAATATTAATAAATAAATATAAAACTTACAACTTAGACAAAGAAAAGCTAGAATGACTTCTAGAAAACAAAACACAGAATAACAATTTTTATAAAAAAAGACAGTAACTTAATTTTTGTTTTTAATTTAATAGTTATAATTTGGTTTTTATATAACAGTTAATATTTCAAATACCGCACTGAAAAACTTATATTTTGTATACAAAATCTGGCAATATCTGGCAAGAGAAGCGCATTATTATACGCGCAAAATGGCGCTCGTATTTTCTATAATACATACATAGGGAGTAAGAACTTCTCGAAAGGGTTGGCACACCTGCGTGTTCGTCGTCCTCAGCAGATTTACGACCAGGTATTGAACCAACAAATAAACTCATCCAAAAAATGCCACCAAAAAATATAATAAGAGAATCACAAAAAGCTCGGCAAGACGTCAACGTCGAGGGCGCTCCATTGGCTGCGCGAACAAAGAAATATTGCCGCACATTTATTTCTTTCCTCTCAACCAATATTATTATCAAACTTTTAATTTGGGGAACAATGAAAGCAGTTAACTTAATTCATCGCTTCATATGGACGCGTCGCTTACTACTCGTAACTTTGGATAAGGAGAAGGGGCCTGTCGTTCCTGGAGCGCGGCGCACGATGAGAGCGGACACAAATATTATGATACTAATTATACGCAGTTTTATTTAGATTATACTTATCTAGTTTATAACATATTTTAGTGCACCATAAACAAACAGAGCAAGATTTTACAGCTCCTGACGGTCCCAGCGCACATTCGAGCCATTGTGCCTCTTATAATTTTTATTAGGGGCAATCCATCCGCCTTGATTTACTCCTTCCCGAACTGATGGATCTTTCATTTAATTTACGATTTTACCCTTGTGTTCCAAATGTAATAAAATGTTACAAAAACAAGCAAAAATTACAAAGTCACGCAAGTTATTTGTTTTTCGATGACGAAAGACTATCAAGTATCAACCCTTGTAATAATCGGGTAGTTAAAATATTAAATTGCAATCTATTAGGCTTGTTCAAGTCACGTAAGGAATATTTCTAGTTATCGTTTTTTCGGTTAACAGTTTTAAGGTTATCAATGGGTAGGTATCAAGCGCAAAGACTAAAAGTGATAGCTACTTTTGAAATTTTATTAAGAGCTGTTCCAAAAGAAGTCCTTAAAGGGTTATGAGAAGTTTGCCATTCATGCTCAATACTCAGTGCTCTCAAGTACCTCCGGTACCTCCCAAGGTTCGAAGCACCTGTGGCTGCAACTATGTTGAAGCTACTTTGGCATTAAGTGAATTTATACAAAAAATCCACTTAACGAATTTATTGATAGGCTCACTGTACGTAATTAAGTTTTGCTTTTTGTTATTTTTTAATTTAAAAAAGTTTATTCATGTCTCCTAGCGAAAGATAGTACCTACTTTGGTATTTGGTAATTATCTATTAATTATCATAACTTCAGGATATTTTATCGCACTGTTTTGGATGTTACGTTTCAGTTAACTTTCATGAACGTACTCCTGTCTCCTACGAGTAGGTATTCTAAATTAAAATATTTTTTTTCGATTAGATCACGTACCTACTTGTAGGTACTACTCCAATCCTACTATAATAAACTGTACATTGTTCATGTGCTTATGTTCTAGGCCACCCATACTTTCTGAACGATTTAAAAAATTCTTCATAACATTTTCAAATCGGTGCGTGTTATTTAGCCAGCCCACTCCGTCTCTTCTCGCTCCTGACACCCATTTGGCAACGGATCAGAAATTGTTATTATTGCATTGTCGCTCCTACTCATAACACTGTTCCTTGGCAAATGTCTTCATATCCCCAATAAGCCATAACTCGTCAGAACATTAATGTCTGAACTGATTCAACATCTTATTCTACGTAGTCATTGATTTACTGCCTGATTTAAAAAATGACGTACCTATATAAAAAGATAGAGATATCTGTCCATCCGTCTTCGGTACAGAATGGTCTCATATTTTTATTACATACTCACTCCAAAAGCCACAGTTAGGGTAGTAAAAATACGAGTACGTGAAGCAAAAATGTTAATTATTCTTAACTACGTCATGACCGAGCCAAGCCAACACGTTCCCGGGGCATCTCATTTGCAAGTAACAGAACGTGTATTAATTACCCACGAAGGCAATAAGATAAAAAGGCTCTCAATAAGGCGCGATCACAGGCAAAAATGAAATAAATTGCCAGTGAATAAGAGTGCCGTGTGTAATTGAGTCGAACACGCTTGCTCATTAGACGAGCGAAGACGCACCCGCGCCCGGCCGCCGACTCCCGACCGCCCGCCGACCGACCTTGCCTCGCGCAAACTGCCATCCAACAATAGCAATAAATACTTGCCCACCTTTTGACTCTTCCGACATTGCCTAAAAATAATAATAATTTAAATAAACACGCTTCCAATTCTCAGAACATATGCTAATGCTGCACGTTAGTAAAATTGTAACAATAAGTACGACAGCCCTTTTACGGAAAAGCTGTAAAATTAAAGCATTAACATAACAAAGAGCACGATTTGTGCTGGAGCGACTTAAACTCCCTAAAATATCACTTTCACTTAAACACATGAGTGTTGTATCGCAAAAAACAAATTATAGATTCTTTTGTCCATAGCCTGGACAAACCACAACCGGCGGAGACAATGACATCCTAATGACGACAGAAGCAATTGAAGCTCCCCGTTTAAAAGTTATTTCTCACAACAAGAGTGGCAGCAGAACGCGAGTGAGTGTACGCCACACATCTCCACGCACCATTTGCATGCACCCGAGCGCAACCCGCCGCATCCCGGAGCATCCCGCCTCACAACAGAAATAGTATAATGTCATATCAAATGTCTAAAGACGCGTGCTTGACGTGTAACGCGCTGTGCACCCACCGCAGTATGCAACCCAAAACCACTTAAACCTTGTAAACAGTGTCTAAGTTCGCTTAGCGCGCTCTAATGTAACAAAGTTCATGCGATATTATATTTTTGCTAAGCATGCATTCTTCACGCAATTCCTACTTACTAACAATTTTGTCAGTGTTAATATTTTATTATCATCTGAACATAACCAAAGCAAAAACTTAACTACTACGGGTCACGTCATAAATTAACATTTTAGAACTGACAATTTTTTGTGCACGCCTACCTACCTATATAAATATTGAAAAAAGCTTTGGTTCTGCTAACCATCGAATACTCATGACTAATTGGTGCTGGAAGTAAGAAACAGTAGGGTGCACGACGAACTCGTTTTGGGGTATTGCAAATATAATAATAAAATTTTATTACCCCGTTTCTCAAAGGGTTTGTTTCAAGGCTCTGAAAGGGTAGTCAGTGAAATCTCGGTCCGTGCCCATCATAAGTCAAAACGGATCGATTGTTTCGTTGCATATCGCCATAAATCAGCCTTAGAAAAATATTCGGTGAATGGAAGCCGTGGCCTCAATACAAGATCATTACACAAATATAGATTTATGCCATTTGTGCACGTTCCGTTTCATTGTGGGTGGTTAAAAAAGATTTTTGCAAAATTTCTCGTGACATATTATTCTGCGAAAAGAAAGCTATTTGTAAATGTACGGTTCTATGCTCGTCACCTGCCGTAAAACAGAAACGTTACTGTTGATTGTACTATTTTTTTAAGAGCACAAGAAATGTTTATTAATATGAAATGTTCTGTAATGTGTTCGGACATAATTTATGGTTAGCCGCAGAGATAGTAGATGAATAATTGAGGTAAAATTTAATAGATATACAATTATTCTAAATTGTGTTTGTTCATATTGTAGCGACGGCGATATTAGAAAACTAGTCATGATTGTTGTGTGATGGAAGAGTAATGGCGCGGGTTAGAGCCGGGGTCAGCGGCGCCGTGTGTCATCGCTAACGACGAAAAATGACGTGACGTGACGCTCGCGGGTTACCCGGGACGCGTCACGGTAGCTTCTGCCTATCAACGTGAAGCTAACCAAGCTATTCTTGTACGCCTTATAGTATACCTTTTTACATAGTGTGAGAAAAGTTGCTCTCGGATTTCATTATATAAATTTTTGTTATTTATGTAAATACATATTAGGATTTCTTTTTTTTGCTTTTAATATCTTAAATTAGATCCTTCGTTTTGTATTGTATTGTATTTTTTTGACTATTCATCGGTATTTGTCCCATACTCAACGTTTAAGTTGATGGTCAGTATGTAAAACGATAGTAATATGGAGTACGTACTACAATTTGTTGTTTTAGGTTGAAGAACATAACGTTTTGAAATAAATTCTTGAGGCTATTTAGTACCTACATATTATTGTAGGTACTAAATATATAATAATTATGTTTAGTTTACTTTATGTAATTTTTGTACAAATAAAATTATGTTAATTTTACTGACACTAATACCAATTCAATAAAACATCCGCTGGCAGACTGGCTAGTGAAAGATCGTATCGTTTTTTACAAGCCAGAAGGAAAGAGTCACTCGTCGACACTATCAATCAAACCATTTGTTTCCTTTAGTCAATGACATACAAATAACATTCATTCATTCATAAAGAGTAAGATACTCAGAGTCATTAAAATTATTACCATTTTTAACCAAACAAAAAAATCCTATTACATCTAGGTAGGATACGAGTGGTGGTGTCCCTATACCATATCTTCTACGAGTAAAGTATAATTTCTTTTTTTGTTAGATATAGATACAACCAACTACGGAAAGTCCTAACCACTAGACGATCACGTAGTGTCCAATGTCCATTGCCATATGGCTCGTGTCGATTCAATGTGATCGACAGAGTTAAGCAACGACGGGCGCGGTCTGTTTGTAGATGTAGTGTGTTTGATGGAGTTAGGTTGGGTGGAGTTGTTTTCAATGGTGAAAACAATCACCTTATCGAAGACCTTCTGGTGGCTTGAGAACATTCGAGACTAACCACCCCACCAATCCGCATAAGAGCAGCATGGTGAGGTACTTATTCTCTAGATCCTCCGCAGATTTTTCTGTGAGGGAGACTCGTTCAGAAAGTTGTACATAGTCCGTATTTGCGTAACTTAAAGATTAATTTACGAGTGCTAATGGCTTTTGCAAAAAGTTTTTTATTTCCTAAAATGCTGTCCTCCTTAAAAATCCTTTTAAAATAATTCCGACTGTCGCAAGGAATAAACTTTCTATAGTAGGTAATTCAAATATTTCAAATAAAGTAAACGCACAACCCGTGGTAAGACGAGTTTCCCACAGAGATTTAGCATCGGGACGAAGCCGGCTGCACGCGACTCAAAATAGCACACATTTGTCGAAAAATAAAAATTTCCCCAAATAGACGGAAATATACAAAAATGTGATCCGCGGAGCGAGGGGCGAACGTGATGGCGTGCCGTAATGCGCGCCCCTAATTAAAACGTTAAAAACCAACCGCTTCTGAAAAACGTCAATTCTGAAGAGAAATGGACCGACTCAACCATCACTCTCATATTATTTTTATATATTAAGTAGCGAACAACAAATTGAAAATAACATAGAGGTTAACGTTACACTAAAGTTGCCTGAACTGTGGTAATTGATTAAGTGAAGGTAATTTAATAAACGATATTTTTATGTTTTAATTCAGTGAAGTATCGCTAGGCATGAATTCCTGAGGGTTATGAAATCGAGCATATTGTAAATTATTGGATACAAATATTATATTAATGTAACGTTTTCAACTCAGTCAGACTAGACTGATAAATCTAGCAGCTAAACCGATATGCAGATCGACATCGACATTCATTACCTAATTAAAATCGCAAGCCCCTTCCGCTCGCTACATTTCTCCAACGCGCGGCCAATAAATTTCATCAGCCAGTCGCCCCATAACGATAACCAGTTCCTCGGGAACTATCGTTCAATCTGCCGTCGATGCCGTATGTTGATCCGGTCGTGTACCCGCCGCTCTTTGCAGACGAGCCTGTCTATTCCTATGTATTATTTAGTGCCGTCACTAGAGCGAGTGCCGACTGCGGCTCCGCTGGCTGTGTGTTGCACGCACGCACACCGCCACACGCGCGAATGTCTCGAGCCACGTCAGCCCACAGATAACGAGCTCACATATTCATAAAGAATAAAAAATTATCCAACAACGGCAACAGACTCTCCACTCTCCGCGCCCGCCGCATCCCTCCATCTCGTCGTAATGCTCTCATTCACACTCTCCGCCCGATCTCGATCTATCCGTTCCCCTCTAAGGGCTCAATAAGATGAGCTCTCATACTGACTTGCCTCGAATTGGATTATAGACTTTAATTTATTCCGTAGAAGAAATATTTCATTTTTCTTTCGAGCTCGCTCGTGTAACCCTTTAGCACTCGCGCGGCCGTTTTGAGCGGTTTCTAAAAGATCAGTATAGACCGCGATGTTGCGACCAGTTTTAATTCTTATGGTACTGAATGGAGGAATCATTCGCCCGCCGGGTCGGTTCGGGACAAAAGCTCGTTATCGAATTAACGGGTTTGGAGTCCAACCCTCGAGCAGCATCTTTATGGGCGACATATTGGATTCGAAAACTTGTTATGCTTCGTCCTAAATAAATTATAACGAGAAATTGTAATCATTAAATGGATATATTTAATGCGTGTAGATGTCGGCGCGGCGCGATGGCGCTGGCGGGCGCGGCGGCGGCCTATCTCGGCCTACATGAATGCCTGCTCCCCGGAGATACCGCGCGCAAATCTTTTCGACCTTTGTCGCTGCTTTATTTTGTATCACTGATTCATTTTACACTCGTGGCGTTTGTTATGCAATATTTATGTGAAAGGCTTTATACCATAACAGCTCTTCAAACATTTAATCGTCAACATTTACCATGAAAGTTCTTCAAACATTTAACTGTCAATAAAAAACTTCGATAACAGGTCTTTTGGAATCTGATAACATAGATACCTATGGATAAGATAAGGGAATCTAATATTTATATGTGACTGTTTTTTTTTGCAGTTTTATTTCAGTATTATTAAAATTGTAAATATTCGATAACGTAGTTCACTTATTTTATTTCATATAAACACAAAACATTGCCTACATTTAGGCATTATTTATATATATGTATATATCCATATGGCTGCCGCTCATTCTGTTTTACAGCATGCAACCTATTTAAGTAGTTTGTTTTTAACTTTTATTAGCTTGGTATGTATGTATGTATATAGGTATCTATGTATATTTGTAACGGAATCTTTGAACGTGATTTTCGCACACTTGAAAGCGTCAGATTAATTTGAAACTTTGCACTATATACGGTTAAAAATAAAAATACTAAAATAGTGTTATAAAACCATTTTCCAGCGAAGCAAATTGTGAATCTAAACCATTTTCGAATCCCTTTAAACACACACAAAAAATTTCATCAACATCTATCCAGTCGTTTAGGACGAGTTCACTGTCATACACACGTACACAAGAAATATATATATTAAGATGAAGAATAAGATAAACACTTTCAGACCCATCCAGTAGGCCCATGCTGCGGATGGCGGACACACACAAAACAATACAATTTCATCCAATACAATACAAATCCATCCATGACCCGAGTACATACAAAAAGTTATTTATATTTGAAATAAATATTTGCTCCAGCCAGGATTGGAACCTGGGACCCGCAGTTCTGCAGTCAGGGTCACTGTAGGTATTCTTTATAGTATTATTATAAGTAGGTACTTTATGATATCCGGATACTTCATCAGCCCATTAAAGAACAATTAACTCGATTTGATATGATAAAATAAAATCCTTAATAACTTCATGTCGCTATTAGGTAAACTAAAGAAATCATTTACAACGGGAGAGTAATATTTTGTTTCCAAAGCGTGATTAATAAAAAGTAAAACCAACGACGTGTTGAATACAAAAAGCAGCGCGATGAAATAAAATTTTATTTTATTTTATATAGTGATCGTTAACACGGCCCGTGTCCAATATTAAATGGACACCGGTGAAGGAGTAAAAATTAAAGACAAACATAAATATAGAAGGAAAAAACTTTGATTCAACATTGAGGCCTCTAAACACAATTTCGATTGATGATTGGAATGAAATTCGATATTTTATGAAACCGTAGGCGGTTCGTTGTCACTTTATAGCAGGAGTGCACTCATTAACATTTTACTATCCTATATCTATGAATGAAACGCGGCCTAGCTCGGCAAGATAAAGTGAATTTAGCTCCATTTCTTGGTCCCGCAATTACAGGTAGATACCATTGCCAATTTGTTATCGTTCGTCGCGTCTTAATAACTCACGGTTAGTAGGTAGCACTAGGTAGGTAGTCATCTCCCAGGACCGCAAAGCGATGTATATCTTTGTGACGGCTGTAGGAGTATAGTTAGATTAAATTCCATTAGATTCTGACCCAACCTACTACCACGATATTGTGCTAAGTTAATTAGGATATGAATTGTTTTCTAATTTGCAGTATTTGCTATCATTATTTAATGGTAACAAATAAAACACTGAATAAGTTCAGAATGAAAATCCATTTTGTATAACTAGCCATTACCCATTACTTTTCTAAGTTAGTTCGGGGCGGTTAATAAAGATAAATTTAAGTATCTTTTAAAATATGCATAATTACGGATATTCAAGGTGTTACGGGAAAGGCTGCGCGCTGCACCAAAACTGGATTGGGAGTGGAAAGGAATAAATTAGAAGTTAAGTTATGAGCGGGCCGATCTAACAACATGAATGAAACCGCTCCCCCTGCCCGCCCGCCCCCCTGCCTGCCCGCGTGTGGCCTTACCATGGCCGCCACAGGAGCGGACTTGACTAAAGAATATATTTAGTGTGTACTGTTGTATATTGCGCTTGAAACAATTATAACCAACAATAAAATCGTAATCAAACAATCTTTATTTGTATCTACTTAACTTGTTAGGCATGAACTTTATAACTAGTTTATCAAATTTTCTATGTGTATAGCTTAGAAGATTTGTCATTTTTCTATCTATTTTTATTTTGTACAAAAACATTTTTAAATACGAATTATTTTCAAGGCTACAACAAACCACAAATATAAAACACAAAAGAAAAACTGTTCGTATAATTAAAACTGAACTTCACTTCGTTTGATTTGAAAGTGAATACTTCATTTATATCAGTAACAATTCCTTCAAGTTTTTAAAATCTGTTTTAATTATATTTTTTACATGGGTATATATTTTATTTCATTTTAAGCTTACTAAAATCCGGCCCTGGCAGGAGGTGAGATGACGCGTTATCGGTGCGGGTAATCTGAACCCAAAATATTACGATTCAAAACTTGGTCAAGACCTTATATCCCGAATATAGTAACTTTGGGCCCATTACAGGAAAAAGTGGTCATTTATAATCCCGACTTTTAATACTTTATTTGTTTAGTCATAATAAACCGTAGTCAATTAAGCAGACTTGAAAATTAATGAGTTTTTATATTTTAACCGAAGTTCAGATATACTAAAGCGATGATGCTTTTAACATACCAAATTTATGAAACATCTATATGTATTGTTATATATATTTTTATACGTATTCATATAAAAGTGGATAGCAATTCGTATAGGAGCAGCGTGGTTGCGCATGCTCTAGACTAGACTAGACTGCCCAACAGTGGGACGCCTATGAATTTTTAATTGCCAAAGAAAACAGTTAAGAAACTGTCAAACTCGTCAGCAGATGGGTGTTGCTACATGCTAGTTTGCTATTTTATATGAACTAAAAAGTTACTAGAAAAGAATATCAACAATAGGCATGATGACAGATTTTGAAATTGCCTTGTGTAATGTAGGTACATCCAATATTTCGAAAAAAAACATTATTTC
>DWTT01002355.1:0-10176 GCA_018250895.1 Carterocephalus mandan | reverse complement strand
CGCGCCCGTCGTTGCTTAACATCTCGATCACATTGATTCGATGCGAGCCATTTGGACGCTACATCTACTACTAATCGATTGGTTACTACGCGTTACGATTACTACTAATCGATTGGTTAGGGTTAAGAATAAAATTAAAATAGAAAATTAGTTTTCCTAAAGTAATAAGTTTGATTTCTAAAACAGAAATCTCTAATGCAAACACTAACAGTTTGGAGACTAGGTACCTATATCTAAATAACATCTTTTAAAAAAACTAAAAAACACGCTTTTGTAGATAACCGAACTAAAATGTTGATTGTTTTTTTCTTTCAATTATTGCATTGTCATCGGTCCTTGATAATTATGCAAAGCTTCAAATTAGTCCGACGTTTTGAAGTGGGGAAAATTACGTTCAAAGATTCCGCTACATACATACATAGCTACATACATACATACATACATACATACCAAACGAATAAAGGTAAAAAGAAAATAAAGGTGATGATTACCTAAATATTCCAAAAATCATCGGAATATAAATCTAATTTTTTTACTAACGAACTAGACACGCCGTGCAACCTGCAACCGTATGACATTAACTGTGATAAAATTTGATGAAAAGATGTCAAAGAAAATTTAGTATATTAAAAGTGATTGTGTTCAAATCCCCGCAGTAATCGGGTAAAAGAATTTAATCCGTGGATTGGCTACATGAAGAATCGTTTTGCGATCGGTCGATCGTGCGATAATCGCCCTTAATTTGATTGGCAGGAGCAGCTGCGACGTGAAAACTCTATTACTTCACTACTTGTTACGTCTAAGGGCGATCGTGAAGGAAATTAAGTGCGCTATAAACTACTTGGTTGCGTAGCGAGTACCTATATGACCACACATTGTTACTATTAAGTAGGTATATTTTTTAGTTATATTGGGGTTTAAATTGTCACGTGATGTTTTGAAAATAATTTCAAGAGGAAAATTAGATTGGATTCGAATTTGGTTACAGAAGTATTGGTACCATTCACGTAGAATGGTATCCTTCATGAAATTCCTAGCTAGGATTTTTAATTTTCATATCCATTCATTAGTGTATGAAAGAAAAGTTAAGGTTCTTGGCCTGGGTATGTTCAAGAGAGATTTCTAGTCTATACGTATTCTCATACGTACATACGTATCACCTTATGTTTTCTTCCCTCGAAATCCAGCAGTTTCCTATTTTTCAGATTACGAATTTAAAGAATAATATCTATTATGAGAATTTTGTCATTTAAAATCTTATCACATTAGTTAGATTAGCACTGACATAATAAATTGCCGATGGAAGCATTATTTAAACGATCTCAATTCATTATTGAATGCGGGGAATAATGACCATTGATCACATTACTGTTTCCCCTTTAGAGCTACACGAGAAGCCACTTCTCTTCTCTACTGTCTATTGCTATTAATCTGCAATGAAATAAACTTTGTTGGTTGCCCCTATAAAAATATACTAAGTATAATAAATAATTATAAGCCTTATAGCCACAACTCGATCATAGCCTAGTTTAATACACTATAATATGATAAAAGTATTCTTAAGGACAGGTCAAAATGGTCACATCACCAAGGTAAATAAGTATGTATCCTGTATTACGGGAAAACATGCCTCAGCTTTTTGCCACGTTTTTATTATTATTACCTCAATTTCTTGTTTTAATACTGAGGTTCTAAGTCAGCTGTTTGCAAACATATTCACAATCAATTAAAAGCGTGTATTTTGTAAAGTTCTAATGAAGGATCTATTCGTACAAGAGGCCAATGAGATTCCTATTAATCACGAAACTTAATGAAAAGAGTGAATTATCAATCTCTTCTTAAGCCATGCCACTGTGAGGGACCGAGAATTTAAGACTGAAAAATGAGGCGGCCATTACGAAAATTGTTATTTGTTTATAAAAAATGAGACCGTTTTGTAGAATTCTGTTAAAATGAGCTCAAAGTTGAGAGAGCACAAATGAGAATATATTTTGTCTAACAATGTTAACCGGGGCGTCGTATATCTTGCTTAAATTTTATTCAAAAAAAAATCGGTGTCTAAAACACGTACCAAACACTTGTCTTTGGAAGGTCTGAGGTCTCTATGGGAATAAGGTTGACCTCGTACATTTATGACTACTTCAACGTCTCGGGTCAAGTCAATATCATTTCCTATTTTAATAAAAATAGAGTAAACAGCAGGGAGTGAAGGTTGAGTCTTTAGGCATATAACATAGTGAATATTACGTCAAAGTTGTACATATATCGAATATTGATCGTTTATGTATCTTTTCGCGTTTTAACTCTTCCTTTGTCCTAAGTACTCACAGATCACCCGCCTAAAGTCAATCACTACTATTGGATATGACTATATATGGACTCCTCTCGCAATGAGAAATGACAGGGTAAGGCCAGTCCACCACGCTGATTAAGTACGGATTGGCAGCCGTCATATGCCTTCGGGAACATTATGAAGAGCTCTCGGGCATGCAGGTTTTATCTAAATGTTTTCCGTGCCGTTACAGTAGGTGAAATTAAATTTGAACGCATAGTCGTAACTAGAACAAATCATTAGTGCGAGTCGCTGAGATTTGAATTACGAACTCTAAATGAGGCCAAACTATCACTAGAGTTTATTTCGACTCTAAAGCGTTAGCTTATAGATAATAGATAATGTTTTGAGGATTTATTATATCAAATTATTTGGTGTAGGTATGTCTGATACTGGTCGGTAATACCACAGAATACAGTACAAGTGTAATACTTTAAAATTGATGACACGTGTTTTAAATACAGATTCTTAATCTGTTCCAGTTGATTCGCTGGCAATTCATCGTCATGTAGATTACTGCTAAACATTTCCAATTTAGGGAACGACCGAGGCGTTTGCGCTCCGAGCGATACACGATTGAAAAATTGTAGCGAGGCTTACGTAATTTCATGCAGCCTGTAGGGTTTGAGACCCCATCCCGGGTGACGGCTCCGGGTCGGGGTGACGAGCCCACGCCCGGGGTGACGGACCTGCGATATGGGGTGACGGAAAGTAAACAGTCCGAATTACCTGGTATTTAATCCTAAACATTTAACATTTTTAAATAACCCACTGAAAAAGTTTTCGTTTCCATTTTATCTGATTCACAAAAATATAGGTACTTATAATAAATACAAAAATTATATGTAGTGTATATTACGAGTAAGTATACTTACAATGAATATAATATATATTTGAATATGAATTTGAAAAATTTGAATTATGTATGAACAACATAAGGATATATTTTAAAACGTTGATTTTGCGTCATGAAAGCATACCGGCCAACCAAGAATCAACTGCCAATCTGTACTTTTTAAATCGTTCCTACGTTAAATAGATAATCAGTGACAGAGCAGCACCGTTACATTACTTGCTCAGTGCACCGTTAGTCGATTGTCCTATCAAATTAACTTGTAAAAAGTTTTAAAGCTGACAATAATGACAAATCACATTCTTGAATCACGTCTTTAATAAATCCGACATTGTGAAATTTGTTCTGACGTATAAGAAAATCCATTATAAGTTGCAAAATAAGCCGAACATCGGCGTGAGAAGAGGAGGGCTTTGGCTAAAACCGCGTGAGGCGGAGTGTAGTCAAACATTGCACGTTCAATTCATAAAATATTAATAGAAATGTGCAGCACCCCTGCCCGAGCCGCTAGTAATAAGTATTTAGCGGTAGGGATTCTGTTTGGGGTCTGTAACCGATGTTTTTGGGATTGTGTCTGACTCGTAAGTATCTGTTTTAATTTTCGTTACAGATTATATAATTGAGACATTATTTATTGACACATTCCTTCTTCTTCTTCTTAGGTTGTAAGGTTACGCGACCGTCAAATATGTAGAGAACCCACGTCAACCGTGACTTTCTCAACAAACTGTCTGCTTAAGCTCGGAGTTCAATAAACACACTAATAAAATCAATAATGTATGTACCTACTGTAGTTACTATATTATTATATACGGGTATATATTTAGAGATTTCTGTCCCAACTAAATAGTACCTATATCCAGTTTGTTATCTAAATCTAAACCCAAGCTTTTTATGCCTTCCATTCGAAATTCAAAGGAAAATATATTTGAATCAACAACCTTTGTAGAAACACTAACTGGTTTTTAGGAATTCAAATGAAAGCTCTAGAATAAATATAATGCAGTCAATAGTTAGATTTATGGCTACTGGTGTTAACTGTAAGTAGGTATTTAAAATGGTCCAAATATTTTCTTTGATCGTCTTAATCGTTACTATGTATATTTTGTAGGGATAAATCCTAAATCACGATGCATAAGTTGTTGAATCAAGGAAACCACTTCGTATACTTACGATTCACGTGTATTGATGTGTAGTACCTATATTATTTCACGTGTAAAGAATGTTATCACAGAAATATGGACATGAATTTCTCTATATTTCCCAGGAGTGTAACTGTCCAGACATAAATTCGTCTGCCTAGAAGTTGTAGATTTTCATTTAAAAATCAGAGTAGGTATCTGATAAGTGGTCTTGCTAGTAGAAAGCCTTAAGGAATCAACAAATTTAAAGTATTATTATAGTTATAGATGTTAAAGTAGTAGGTACCTAACTAATATTCTGGTATATCTGGTAATTCTACCAACACATTTAATAGTTACTTCATTAGGTAGGTAAATTTGTACTGAGAAATTACGTTCGAAACTCGAAATTGCTCGAAAACGCGGTAATTGCACTACGTCTGATCGCGAATCGTACTCACTTAAACCACAGCTTAAACCTAAAATGAGAATTTACTAAGCTATTACTTTTACTGCTAGCAAGTCGTGCTACACTATGAAATGTATACTTCTATAGATCAATACTTCCCTTATGGGTTGGTTGAATTAGAAATAAAAAGCCTGTTCTTTATCAAGCACCGAGTTATAAGTGTAAATATTAATTCAGCCTATAATCAATTTTAAAATTTGTTGACAGCATATAAAAATAGTTAACAGTTACAAAAGCAGTTAACTTAAAAATCGTAGTTCATCCAACTACGATTCCGTGTCGTAGTTTACTAATAGAGATATGACTATTATTTTAAGTTTGTAATATAATGTAAAGAAAAAATATTAGACGCTACTTTAAAAAAATAGCACTTTGATGTTTTAATATTTCGTCTGCAGTCGAAAAGTTACGTTGTGGTTTCGTACGACTGCAAAAGTTTAGGGAAAAAATGCGGTATTTATTTAGCCCTAACTGATGTTTTTTTTTTCGTGATGTTGCAAACTCTACCTGGAAAGGAAAGGTGACTAACCACAGATCAGATTATAAAATACTTAAAAATAACTCGCAGTAATCGCATGATTTTAGTGACAAAATAATTTATTTCAGAGCTTAGTAGGCCTGATATTTAATTTATAAATGCGTCGGAGAAACTATAAATTTAGACTTAAATTTTATACGTAAATTTTGTTTTTTACCCACGTTGTTTTTGAAGACTCTTTTTTTTGAGAAGAGACTTTGTACTCTTTAACTCAACTCTGTCTTTCACGTAAGCATTTAGTAAACATATCTTTATGTAAATTGGTGCAATATTGTCATGCCAGCTTTTGCTACGATGTAATGGAAGCTAGGCGGTCACGTGCCGAGTATTCAACTTGACGCCACTATCTGAATATTTACGAACTTACTAAAGGACCTTTGGTTTTAGTTGCGCTTGTTAGGACGACTTGCCCTGCTTATATAGGGTTGCTTAGTTTTTGAAACTTCCTTGCAAAGTTATCTCGTTTGTTTACCGCATTCAAATAGTTTCATTAGACCTCTGTTCCTCTGGCAAGAATTTTACTGACCTTGCGTGTTAATGACCTTTAAGTTATTATAGCGTTGTTGCGTATTGAAGGTATGTAAAAACAACAAGTAAGTATGTAAGATTGTTTTTCTATGTCACGATTTTTTTTTATCGTAGGTAATATAATATCTGATTACGTCATAAATTAACTAAGTAGTACAGTCATTAGATGTATGGACTACAGTGGACATGTTTGTAAAATAACATAATTTTGCACAAGAAACGAAGAAATACACTACCGAATCATTTCAAAATAAAGTTTAGGGTTTTTTTCTTTTCAGTAGGTTGAAATGATAGCAAAATGAAAACACCTCCTATACTTATAAATTTCTGTGAAATATTAATGTTCTTTCATGTTCAAAGTCTTGTATGCCAAAAGTTTTGCTTTATAAATATAGCTTTGAGAGAGCAAATACTTGTTAAAAAGCTAAGAAAGGCTAATTTAAATATTTGGTTTACTTTCAACCAATTAGAAATTTTCTGAATAATTTAATAAGCGATTATGGAGTAAGGAATAGGCTTGAGTTACTATAAATTTTATGTAAATAGGGTCGAAAGTTTATAGTCCTTATAGTTAAAAAGTTTAAAAATAACTAATGGCAATGAAAATCGAATGAACAAAAACTAACTTACTAACTCCTTACTACATTTCTGAACGTACATATCCAAAATGAATAATAATACAATAACATACAAAGTTTAACTAAAAATAAAACATTATAATATGTACCTATTTTTAAATATCTTTAATGTAGATCAAACATAAAAAAATCCAAATGTAATATTATCACAAACCAAGAATTAGTCTACTTTGCAACAATCCGCGAACAATTGCAAAGTAGATTAATTCTTGGTTTGTAATAATGGAGTTCCGCAAAGTAACGCCTGATACAATTAATTGTAATATTATCAATTAATTCATTTGCACCCATATAATAAATCAAAACGTTATCATGAGTGTCTCAAGGAAAAAGATTCGGCAACAAAATATTAATTGATATTATGTATTTTAATTTATTAAAAGATGATTTAGCGGTGACCCACCTAGACTCATTGCATAAAAATCTTGACATAACGGCATTTTGTCGCCTTAAGGATAACTTATCTGTATTTTTAACATAACATTTTAGATGTTTTCACAAACATTTATCATATTATAACCAGTAATATATCTAGTTAGCACAAAAATTTTAAATGCACATTCATTTAAAATTTTTGTGCCCATATTTGCATTTTAAGTTTAGCTTGAAACGTATGGACATAGTTGAGCATTGTTAACAAATATATTGGGCTATAAAAATACCATTGGATCCCAAATGGTTTAACTGGCAAATAATTTCGCGATAAGGGTCTTCTCTACGCATAAAACATCTAAATGAGAAAGCGCCTGACGAAAAAGTCGGGTTTTTATGAATAAAGCGCAGTTTTATTGCCACATGTAAAACGCAGGCGTTGTGAGGAATTTCAATTGAACATTTCAAGTTGGAATGAGTAATGGACTTTTAGCTGTTAACATATGTTTTAATAACGTTAATAACATTAGTGTTTCTTTTAATAAATTTAACGGAATATTTTTTATCAACAGCTTGACGTTGGATAGTTAAAAATTTAAGACTATCATTAAATCTAGCTGAATACAAAATACATAGTTGAAATAAACTTATATGCACATTAAAACTGTTTACTGAAATCTCTTAAACCAACTTCGTTTCGATGTCATCCATGTTTTATATTGTTTATGTGTACACTTCGATTACTAGCTCACTGACATAGTAAGTCTGTCAGTCATGTATGTAGATGTACGTTATTTTTAATTCGTCAACCGTCGGTACCAATAAATATGTGAAGAAGGTTGAAAGAAACATCGTGCCATGGAAATGCGCTCTTATGGTTATTTATGGTCCCCAATACTATGCTAATAAGCTCCTACAGCGATATCGAAGTGTAAAGTATGGCTCTTACTGCGAAATGCAAAATCAGTATGTATTGTTGTTTCCGATGACTCAAGAGCCAATTGACACGGGCCACTACATCTCAATGCTTCAAGTAGTGCTTGTTTGTGCTGTAGGTTGGCGCGAGTAAGATTTTTATAGATTTCTTTCATGTGTCCGAATTTTGAATGTAGATTAAGATTAATTTATTTTCATTATGTATATGGTATTTGTATACGCTTAATGAACGTAATTTAATTTTTTATCTAGCACCGGTTTACAAAGTTGAGGCTACCGAGAAGAACACGCAAGGAAACTCAGGAGTTACACTTTTAAAAAATTTCAGTTTAATAATATTAAATTTAATAATAATGTATATGATACATTATTATTAAATTTAAAGTGGAGCTGGAGATACTTCGCGTTTTTATATTTTATGAAATAATTTTTAATATAGAATATTTTATTTGTTTTTCGATTTGTTTTCTGTTGAATTTAAGTTTAGGTTTTTTCTGAAAAGCAAGTAATATTTATAATAATAGGTATTGTATTGTACAGGCGAACACAGTTCCCCTTAAAATATGTTATATCGTAATCATCATCATCATCGGCCTTTAGTGGTCCACTGCTGGACCAATGGACCTAGGCCTAGCCTAAACAACGCCACTCCGTGAGGAACTAAGTGTAGGTAAACTTACGTAAGTGCATTGTTGAAATAAATCACCACATATTCAAGCTATCTTTGTTATGTATGGGATGGAAGGGATGTTACATAAAACAACGTTGTTATCTAAGTCGGTCCGTGCAGCCGTTGGCACCATGTCCGCAGTTCATTTGCGAAAGTAATAAAAGCCACGGATAAGAAAAGTGCCACTTAGGCGGAAACTTAAACGTTTTACGAAGATGCTTGGTGATCTAGAATTCTCATTTGTATTACAAGGTTGGACTTCGGTTAATGAGCGAGACTTCATTAGGAGAAAATGGATGAAGTTGCATGTAGACTCTCGTGTGGAGGGGGTTTGGGATGGTGCTATACATACACTGCCTAAGCCGGGCGATAAAGATCGCCTACCGTCCGTTTCGTGCGTGTTGAAATAGCATCCCATACCATACCCATCTGCTGTCAAACATCGCTGCCAAATCGCGCTACAGCAGATATCGTGCGCTCAACCCACAGAACAGATAAAGCTCCTTTATCTGTTCTGCGGCTCAACCTATAGGTTCATGGAGCGAGCCTCTCTCGCTTAGCCTCGGGTTAGCCTTACCGAACTACGTGTCAATTGTTCCGTACTATTCGGTAGAGTGTCATACTTATTATTAATAATCATGGAATTATTAGGTACGCCTTGCGTATATAATAAGCTTTTTAAAATTGGAAAAGTTTCAAATATTAATTTTTCAGAAAGAATTAAATTAGTCGTGTAATTTTTTTAAGGAACATCATGTTGATAATACAAATTGTTGGAAAAATTTACGAAAACAAAAGCTTTGCGTATATTTATTTTAAATATACCTACAGCAGAGCTTCAATGGCACAGAAAAACAAACGTTGTGGTTATCTCCCTTGTAAAAATGCTTAGATTAAAAATGCTTTACCATATTGTCACAAAAGCACTAGGTTACACATAAAACAGGGAGTCACACAGTGTTTTTCGCCCACTTCAATACGTCGGATTGTAGATTTAAACTTTGTACACTTATCAAGGACCGGTGACAATGCAACAATATAAAAAATAAATAAAAATAAAAAACAAAAAAAGCAATATTTATGCATGTTTTTTAGTTTTTATAAACGATGTTGTTATTCAAGTTGGTTCAATCAGAACATGTCTCGTCCGCTAGCTACACCAGCAAAACCGTGTTAATTTATTCGAGAGTTTGCACCAAAAGGGGGCGTTAGGGTGTCAACATTAAAATTTGAGCCTCGTCAGGTGTTAAGACCATAATTTCCCCCGGGGGCAATACTGGATCGCGTTTTAAGGGTTTTTCTGAAGGGCAACACTAATTTCTGTAGGTTCGCATTGTTCTTAGAAAGTTATTTAAGTTCTAGACATTATTTTCTTGGCTAAGAATGTTGGTTAACAAATTACGTAAAGAAATTTCATATTTTATGTTTTATAATTGTATTATCATTAAATATAATTAATAATTGCGGATGGGCTGCTGATCTGTGACTATTGGCTCTGTTGCCATGAATGTTTCGTGTAAGGTTGTATGTACCTTTACTACCTTGTATTTATTTATCTATGACTTTGTTTTTTTCAGGTACTTACCTACAAATCTGGTATGTTTAGTCCTAGCGGTTGTATGATATCATTCGTAATAATTATTTTGTGGTCAAAGAAACTTTATTCTCAAAAGAAATAACATTTCACTGAATGAGAATACAAATTAACATTACGTTCAC
>DWTT01002354.1:0-10178 GCA_018250895.1 Carterocephalus mandan | reverse complement strand
AAATTCTTTCACCATTAGAAAGCTGCATCTTCACTGAGTGACATAGGCTATATAATATTACTCGGTGTAAACGAAACGAAGCTACGGACGTCCACTAGTATCTTATATATATAATTCAAAGGCCTCACTCTCTTACTCATCAGCGCCCAGCCTAAACCCTAGAAAGCTGAATTTTAATTGATCCTTCACCACACAGCCTTAACTGCTGGACTTTGAACGAATTTAAATGAAACTACGCACACGAGTAGACGATATCCTGGATGTATGAAAGTATGTTCCCTAGGGATGAAACACCAAACTTCAACGTTTTAACCTGATTATACTGGAATCGTTCAAAGGCTAGAGATTAACGAATATCCATCCAATCTGATAGTGGGCTTTCCATTTATTTATTTTTCAGAGGGTTCCGCCCTTCGCACCTTCAGTTGGACCTTCACCACACAACCCTAACTCTTGGATTTATTGGAACATATTTAAATGAAACTAAGCAGACGAGTAGACGATATCCTGATTTTTTATCCCGAAAGTATCCATAGGACTGAAACATCAAATTTCCAAGTAAGAACCTGTTAATGCTTAAAACGTTCATAGGATGAAGTCAAACACATATCCAATCAATTTGATAGTAGCTCTACTTCTGGATGAGTCAGTAAGTGAGGCCTTTGAATTTCAAGCTTTTGTTGTCATTAATCTTCAGATGATCGTAGGATGACGGATCCATTTCCTCTAACAGAACACGCGTTAAAATTCACGCGGAGGAAGTCTCGGGCATAAGCTGGTCTACTTTAAAAACGGAAAATTGTAGCCTTCCCTAGCCCCAGTAGTTCGAGGTAGCAATGTTTATTAGTCAGGACAATCAATAACTCCCTTCAGCGAGTTCAGTCTGTAATCCTAGCACGCTATGCCGGGCTGGCGACCCCCGTTACCGGGGCGACAGCAACGACCCTCGGATCGTACACCGACGTAGCACTACCTACCTGTAGGTGTTCGTGTAAACGGGATCCGAAGGACCGCCGCCTCCCCGCAGGGCAATTAAAGTCGCCGCAGTACGTAACCGAACGTAACCTGCGACCCGCCGCTCTGCATTGAATCGCCGACAATGTACTTACATAATGGCAATATAGCAAACAAATGGTCGATTTACATAATAGCCTTGTCGGTGCGCGATTATCGCCGTCGCGGCGTCGACGCCCACTCCCCGCCGCCGCCGTGGTGTCATAATACGCCTTTTATATTATAATCGTTTCATTCAATACGCCAAGTACGACGAGATGAGGAGGCGCACCGCCTAATGGGACAAATGACGCCCGCGCCCAAACTGATACTTCATATTATTATCATCATACACATTTATAAGAACTAGTTCTGACTCAACTATGAATCACAAATGCGTTGTACGTAATCATTTTAACACTTACATATCTTATACAAATATAATGTTGTTTATTTAAAATACGATCATTTGAACGACAAATAACATTAACTTGGCAATGATAATACAAAGCATTATGTCGGAAAATCTATCAATCGCTAAATAAAGGCTTAACGTTGGATATCAACCGAAAAAACACTGACCGCATCAATAGTTAATTAACACTAGTAGAAAATGTACATCACAACACAAAACAAAGAAAATACAATTGGATGCGTGAGATGCAAATGCAGAAGCGACACGTAATGTGAGCAAGTGTATCTCATAGCGTTTCCTACGACCTAGGTAACACGAAACAATGACAATGAGTGTAAGCGTCGTGTGGTGTGCCATTCTCAGCGTAATATTGCACGCACACGTGGCATGGTATTACTACACCCACTAAGCTAGTCCGTTCTACTCTGTATCATCACTATAGGGCACCACTAGGCACTAGCGAAACATTAATATTAAATATTCTCGTACATACCTATAGAATTTTAATTTCCACAGCTGCGAATTTGCGAATCTCTTCACAGCTTTATGTACAGTATTAATGTGGAATTTTTAAAAACGTATTTCTTCAAGTCAAGGCTGTACTGTCGGGTTCTATTTTAAAGAAGTTTGCTCAGCTCTCTTTTTAAGCGGCACAGCCTCGGCCTAAATATGAACTATATTCGACCGAATTTATTATGCAACAAATGAACTCGTAACTACATGTTAACATTGGTTTTATATTCAACACTAGAGTCGTACGGGGGAAATTTTTTACAATACAAAGCACAGGAACAACTCGCAAAAGGGCATACGCTACGCAAATGAAAATGGTAAAAGAAAACATAAAAAAAACGCTAATAAGCAAGAGCTATCTATAATATCATGTAATAGTTTCATAAAACTAACCTCTAGCGGAAGGAGACGCGGGCGAGGATGTTCTGCGGCTCGTCTCGTTTGTAGGAGCCATGCTGTTTACGATAAACCTGCGTGAGATAATGTATAATAAAATGTCAATGTTTACACAGCGGTGACAGCCCAGTGGCTATCGAACTCGCCTCTCACTTGAGCGGTCCGGTTCAAACCAAAGTGGCACTCACCAATGACTTTTCTAAGTAAGTGCGATTTAAGACATTAAATGTCACGTCTTGCTGTAACGGTGTAGGACACATGGTGAGGACACCGCATGCCTGAGAGTTCTTCATAATGTTCTCGTAGGCATGTGAATGTCTCCCAATCCGCACTTTGCCATCGTAGTGGACTAGAACCTAATCCCTTCTATTCTGAGGGAAGACCCGTGCCTAACAGTAGGACAAAGATAGGGTTGTGGTGATGATGTGATGGTATATGATACATACATTATTGTACATAATGGGATCATGTATCGATGATTAACTTTATAGGATTTCAATATAAATCGTTAAGAATTAGGGTAAGTGTCCCATGAGCGAGCTTACCTAGTTCCGGAGTCGTGCTGCATAATTTTATCGATGACACCCTGGATAACAGTGTTGACACACGGAGACCGGGGAGCCGGCGTTCCGCAGGGGCAAGTGTCATTATCTTTTACGCATCTAAATTGGAAGATAGTAAAATATTATTATTGTTTAAAAAATATCCAACGCAGACATTATAATTACGTATAAATATAAAACATACTTAGAGCATCGCGTGTGCCCGCACTCTCCCGTTACGGGCAAGGTGGGAATGCGATCGCAGCTTAGGCACCAGATGCCGACGGTCTCATCTAGCGTCTTGTAAATGCGTGTGTGCGTTATCACCCTGTTCGCGACTTTGCGGGCTTGCACCGTCACGGAAGTTCGATTCAGATTCGACGAGCCGCGAACTCGGCGCATCTCCACAGACACCTCTTCGTTCTGCCTGTCGGATGCTGATCTCCTTCCGTACCGCTCGGTGCTGTACAGCTGCGCTGGGGCAACGTCTGAACTAGACGTGTCGCTGGAGGTATCGGAACACGCCAGAAAACTGGAGGTTATTGTCCCTTCGAATGAAGCAGCGTTTGGGAAGCCAGCGAACGATGTCGAAGGATTCGAACAAGACATTGTATCGTTGCCGATGACCGACGAATAGTGCGAGATGGACGCCGTGTTGTCCATCACCTCGCTGAACAGCTCCGGTAATTCTGATTCGTTGGGAGAACCTGCGGCGGGGCACTGCGACATTCCTGCTCGGAGTAGCGGCGTACTGGAGTAAGACGAAACCATGTTATAGTCTTCATTATAATTAGAAAATCGGTTATGTTTTAGTGGCCAAATAGCTAAGTTCTCGCTAGGCTGCCCAACATTCATTTGGTTGCTGACAGATTCATGCTGCCTCTTATTTAAAAATCGATGTGTGGAATTGTCATCGTTTACGTTATGGATTACTTCATCGGGCATGGAATTCAACAGGTTGTCAGACGTGTATTGGATGTCATAGAGATTGGCCATCCTGAAGTGCCGGTTCGACGGAGTATCAGAACATCTTCTGTATTTCAACGCCCACGAAGAGTCGTGTTGGGGTAGGTTATTTTGTGACGAAGTGTTTGCCTATAAAAGAAAACAAGCATTTAAAGTAAATCTAAACCCCTCAACTGCAGATTCGATTCAGATTAATTTTTTTTAGTATTGCATTTTAGTTACTCTAAATCACTTCTTTATTTCTTGTATTAAAGTTATTTATGCAATTTTTTTGTACAAGCAAATTATGATTTTAGCGTACATACACAACATTTTCATAAATATATTGACATGCCACTCTTAAAATAGTTATAGGCACAGCTCTAACAGGAAATCACGCTGATGTACGTCGTATATACTCCTTATGGCTTATTTTTGTAAAACAACCATATTTTACCACCATATGTTGCCATAGGACAATATAATGATATGAAAGTAGATGCTATTCTCTAACGTTACGTGCACAAGATGCTTATTATAATTAATTATTTATGGAAAATAAACAGCAAAATTGCTACTTCGTTCGCTTAGTTAAATTCGGGTCCGATCATCATCAAAATTTGCCATTCACGCCCCACTTGGAAAAAATACCGTTATTAAAAAATAAATATCATGAAACGTGAGCTAACACGCATGTGATAGCTTGTAGTACCGGCCTAGTGTTATTATCTAATAAAAAACAAATTGAATATAATACTCGAATGGACTGCAACACATTTGCGGTCCACTTGCAATACAAGATTTTTTTCCTAAAAACTGAGAAGACCTCCACATTACTAAGCTGCTTTAAAGTGGAATGCATTAAGATGCACCACCACAACCTTTTCTTGGGCACGGATCTCCTCTCAGAATGGGAGGAATTAGGCCTTAGTCCACCACGCTGGCCAAGTGTGGATTGGCAGACTTCACAGGCCTTCGAGAACATTATGAACAACTCTCAGGTATGCAGGTTTCCTTGCGATGTTTCCTTCAACGTTACAGCAAGTGCCATTTAATTTCTTAAATTGCACATGACTTAGAAAAGTCATTGGTGCGTGCCGCTTGAGTTTGACCTCGGACGGCTCGCTCGGGAGGCGAGTTCGATAGCCAATGGGCCGTCATCATTAAGACGCATTATAATTATAATTTTTGACGTGCAACGTATATTTAAACTCACCACCAGCCCGTATTGAAGCAGCGTGGTGGGGTTTGCTTTAAGCCTCCCGCAGTTGTGTCTGTAGGGGAGGCCCGGGCCCAACGGTGGGGCGCTAGTATTTTGTAAGCGAAGACGCTATCTGAACTTTTCCGTAAGAAGCGTGTATAATTGCAGAAGGCTCGGTGTAGCAGTTGATCGTCGAAACGAAATGGTGAACTTGGCCTAGTGAGTGCGGACCGGTTATGCGGCGGCCGGCGACGCAATACAGCGAAGCAAGCGGTAATAGGTTTATGCAAGCGAAACGAGGGCCTCGCAACCTCTACTGCAGTGCGGCTGCTTCGATATGCCATCTCAACCGGCGGCGGCGCTTCACATTATTATTCCCTAGTGGACCCGAGCGGCCACTGTGATAGCGCAACGAGTAGGTAGCAACACGTGACATGATGAATATATATTTTTATAAACATGTTTAGTTTGTATTATTTTTTACAAGTTTTCTGTAAAGCATAATTTAATTCATATATATTATTATATAATTACTAGCTGACCCCGCAAACGTTTTTCTGCCATATGAAATGTCAAAGTGACACGAAACTTCATGTCAATGAACGACGGTTAAAAATAAAAATACTAAAATCTTGTTTAAAAGACATTTTCCAGTGGAGCAAATTTTGAATCTTAACCATCCTCGAATCCTTCGTGTTGAACACACACAAAAAATTTCATCAACATCTATCCAGCCGTTTAGGAGGAGTTCACTGTCATACACACGTACACAAGAAATATATATATATTTAGATTGATCTTATTGATTGATATGATTTTTATGGAATTTGGTTTAGTTAAGTATTGGAATTTAAATAAAACATATAAATTAATATAGCATAAACTTTGAATTATACTGATACTGAATTTCGTCTAAGAAATATTTAAAGTATCTTTTTACCTGTCGCACTCTTGCATTGAAGCTGTCACTGCCATGCCTTTTTGGTCCCTGCAATAAGGCATATTTTCGTAACTTTGTAACTTATAAGATTTTAATTTTTATTAACACCCTTAATTAAGTCTTCGAAAAGTTAAATACAAAGTATTTTAAGCCAACAACCTAATTACAAGACTTAACGACTGTTTTATAATAAGTACTATTGCTGTAGTGGTGTATAGTAGCTATACGATTTCATAACAGGCAACAAGTTGTTAAACAAAAGAGGCTTACTCGTTTCCTTGGAACGACACCTCTCGTAACTCGAGTCCCAGAGGCTATGTGTAATATTTCCCGCGAGCTGGGGATCTGCAACCAAATAATAACCTCCACTATCCACGCAAACATTGACTAGTAAGTGTTGCAACTAGTCTGAGAAGGAAAGGTATGCTTTTATATATCAACGAGAAGTATAGGTACAAAATTGTACTTAAATATTGAATTACAAGAACAAACTACAAAGTAGGTAATAATTTTGTTATCACTAATCGCTGTTAATTTAAAAAAAAAACGAAATGTCATTTTGGGATTTTCCGAAAAATTGTTGTTGAGCTAGAAATACAACTACAACCTAGTAACTAAAAAATGTCTTACAGGGGTTATGCTATTATGAATATCTATTTCATAGTTATCCATTGATAAGGTAACATTTTACAATCGAGACTGTTGAAATTAAAGCATCTGTTTGACAATTTTACGCCGTTTGGCAGCAAATTTCCGAGACGCGATAGAATAACGCATTGAGAACAATTTTGTGATCTATGCTATACTCATACGCCAATACCTATTCCATAAAAACTGCATCGCAAATAGGTAACTGAGAACGATAAAGTTACATGTTAACTCAGAGGAACAGGAGTTTCTAACTTACTTGAGAGCTGTTAGCATGTTCTATTGGAGTCAGCGGCGGAGGGTCAGGTGGCATCTGAAACAAATTTATTCTGTTTGAAATCATCCAAAATAAAATAAAAAAAGGCTGGCCGAATGGAGACCGCGTTTAGGTAAACGTAGCGTAGAGCTGCTAGATGACGCGACTGAGCAAGGCGGCGGAGAGAAAATGGATGAGAGTGCCGAAATTCAGGCTGTAGCTTACCTTGGGACAGGTTTATGTTTAGCAAAGGCCTGGACTAATGTAGGTTAACGGGAGAGAAAGATTGAACTTAATATATTAAATTATAATGAACAGATCCCAAGGAAATATACCTACACGACGAGAGCAAAATAATATACACCTCGTAAAACGTACCCGTTTTGTATCTGTAAAAGTTCTCAATTAACTGTTAAGGTGAACCCTCGTATTAATGGCATTATTTTATAGGGAAATTCCTCACAAATTAATGAGGCATTCATTGCACAGAAATAGTACGTACATATGTACCATAAAAGACCTCATTTGACAGAATTGTCAATGTCAGTAGTGCAAATAAACGATGAAATATGAAATTTCAAAATGATTTAAGTGTTACGGAATAATTCGATAGTTTATAGCCGGGCCCGTAAATTTCAATGGGCCATATTTTAAACAGGCTGTAACTATATCCGTAAAATATGAAAAATTGATAGAAAGGATGTTGAAGGTTATAAATTTAACAGAGCGGTAGTATAACACCATCATCATCATCATCACAACCCTTTGTTTGTCCCACTGTTGGGCACGGGTCTCCTCTCAGAACGAGAGGGAGTAGGCATTAGTCCACCACGCTGGCTAAGTGCGGATTGGCAGACAACACCATAATAGAGTATAATTTTAACGATTATAATTATTTTTTTTCGTATAAAGCGGTCGTGCTAGTATGTTATGTGCGTTGTGGCCTTGTGACTTACTAACACTGCGATTAATCTTAGCATACAAGATTCAAGCGACTCGAGTGTGAGCCAGGCTCGCGATTCCAATCGCAAATAAAATCATTTTTCAATGTTATTCGGTAACGTTAGCAAGTGTCGGCATGCTAAAGGATTCTGTGAATCATTGTTTCCGTGCAAACTCCCTGTTCGCACTTAGCCAGTCAGATTTTCATCAAACCGTCTTACGGACTGCAGAATCGTGTCTAATGTGGGCGGGCATAGGTTGGTTTGGTATTGCTTGCAACGTTCTTACGCAAAGCGAAGTAAGCGGCGCGGTGTCGGGGCTCTTGCATAATCCGACCCACTGGCATACTGACTCTGTAAATGCATGACGCAGTGCAAGACTGTTTAGGTACTACTGTTCGTATAGCTTACCGTAATCGTAACAATTGAACCGTTAATACCATCAAGGGAAAATCTCATAAGGTGCATCGGGGGCATTTCTATATTAATATTAATGAGTTAACCCTCTACCGCATACAAACCCAAATATGGATTCGTGTGCAGTAGAGGGTTCATGCCGCAAAGGGTTAACAGATGTTTTGGATAACTACTATTTACCAGTGTTTACTTAGTGAAGTGCCTTGTCATAGTTAAATATTACAATTCTTCAAATGTAGTGTTTAGATAATAAAAGTTATTCGAAATACTGTTTTTTTTTTAAATAAGGGTAATTGCGAAATATGTTCGGGTAGCTTCGGGTTTTTTTATACTGGGTTTTACTGCTTATTGAGGCTTACGTTGCTTTTTCACTCAAAATTAGACCACGAATAAAATATTATTAAATTTGTAAGTTAAGTACATAGTTACAAATTTTTCTAGTTTCATAAAATACTGTAGTAAATGTTTCGGAATTACCCCATAAAGAAAGTGTAGTTCTCTACTTTTCAATAATTAACATAGAATAATTGAACTTTGTTGTCACTCAGTTTTAATTGCAATTTTTTTTTTAATTTACCGTAATGCTTCAGCAAAGAGATTAAACAGAAAGCACTTCAAAACTAAAATAAGTAACTGAAATTGACTTACAGGTCTTGAATTAAAGGTACTTGCTTTAGTAAATAAAAAGTTTAAATTATAACTGCCGAATTTATCGAACTTTAATCATTTTTTTGCATAACCATTTTAGGAATTCCCCCGATGCACCTTAATAGAAAACATGAGCTTAAAATTACACCACTTTTTATAGATTGGTGAAGATTTTCATTGCTTAAATCGTTACATTTTATGTAATTTACTACATTAAAAATTGAAGAAACGGGTCCAAAAATTCATTTACTGAATAATAAACTTTATGTACCAGCATTTTATTTGCTCGCGTTTAGATTTCACGTGTAATATATTATGGGCAAACAAGAAGACCATAGCATACAAAACGAAATTTTCGCAGCGCAGTGTTGGCAACCCTATTCCACCCAGACGAGTAGGTAGCTCACACGAACCCTCATACTACATAACTACACGCCGTCTGGTCCGGTTTGTTGTATGTGTTGTATATTTACCCTTAAAATCTATAATCAGTGTACAATCGGGAATGACATTGACGTACTTTGACTTCTGGAAAGCTACTGAATGTTTCTCGTTTTAGTAAGTACCTATAAGAAGTTTATTTGTTTGCAGATCATAATGCTGGTCTGAATGCCCACCGGTGTCTCACGTTATCGAGAACATTAATTATCATTCTCAGACATACAGCTTTCCCTCTATGCAATCATTATATTACACACTAGTGGACGCCCGCAGCTTCGCCCGCGTGGAATTAGATATAACAATAGTTTCGTTTACACCTAGTAACATTATATAGCCTATGTCACTAAGTGAAGATGCAACTTTCTAATGGTGAAAGAAATTTTGAAATCGGTCCAGTAGTTTTTGTGTGATAACTGATAACATCACAAAAAAATCATTCCTCTATAATATTAGTATAGAAGTAGGTATAGATGAAAACAAGTAATAAGTAAAACAGCACTACTTGATGTATCATATAAACGCTAAACTTAGTTGACAGATCCCCGAGCTCAATGCCCCTCTCGAAGGTCATTCCTCGCATTAGATTGAAGAGTTTCGTCTACACGAGCGTTGATATACGAGTATATACATGTAAATCTTTAAAGTTAAAATAAACATTCATGACATTGAATTTTCTTCATTGCATTAATGTTTACTGCCTCGTTGATTTAGTGGTCGCAAGCGCAACTGCTACGCTACAGGTAATGGGTTCGATCCAAGGGTCGGGCAACAACTATTTATTTATTTAACCTTTATTGAGCCGTAGCGTCCATAGCCCAATGGCTCGCTTCGATTCAATGTGATCGAAAAAGTTAAGCAACGACGGGCGCGGTCGGTTTGTGG
>DWTT01002353.1:0-10179 GCA_018250895.1 Carterocephalus mandan | reverse complement strand
CGGCGTTACTGCGCATGCGTAATCCCCCTCTTCGCCCCGCAATCTCAATCAAAAACAAAATTTGACATTTTGGATCAGTTCGGTTTGATTGATCGGTTTGATGACGATGGTTTTTCCGATTCCGACGATGGCATTTTTCTTTTGAATTTGTCATGATTCTACCTCCAACCTTGGCTCCAGACAACGGAATTCTTCAGCGGTCAGTGGGACAGACATGAAACTTTTCAACTTTGACGATGACATTCGCTCGCTAAGCTTCATTACAAGCCTCCCATGACTGTCTATCTATAAAAAGCAAATCGCCATTTAACGAGATTCGAGTTCAATGTTGTTATGGTAACTTGTTCGGTACATGGGAAAGGGAATCTAGTTCTTAGTTATTTAGGTACCTGGGTATGGTGGTACAGAGAAGACCCCGGTAGCAGTAGAAAACCCCGGGAAAGAAGACGGCGCTATGCGCATCATCTTCCCCTATCATAGACGAGAGGACAAAAATGCCAGGAGCCGTAAGGCACGCGCTGAGGCGTCGCGGTAGCAATGCGCTAGCGACCCCGTGGCGCTTCATCTTAAGCGCTGATGGTGCCGCTGGGTTTTAGTGGTTATTCTGGGTTCTCAGCTAGAAAAATAAAGAGTGGGTCAAGTCAAGCACTATACATTCGATAGTTTAGATTTCATAAACGCATATACTATAATGTCATTTTATATTGTTTTAAGCCTTAAGGTCTACCTACATGGATTTTAACAATATGACATTTATTGCGATTGCAATACAAATGGGGAAATGTGGATTCATATTTTGTTGCACCAATTTTGGCATAGGTACCTAATCTGTACAACAAAACGTAAATATTTAATCGGTTTTAAGACATGTTCAAAATAATGCAAATCAAAAGAACTCGTAATTTCTGGCCTTTTCCCAGAACATGATCCAAAGTACCAACCGCCGGCTATTCATCCCAATTAGATTCCAATCCAGATCAGTTCGGACATTGGATGCAAACGAGATACACGCAAATCACCCACCAAAGGCTACACGCGATCTCGTTCCCAGAGCCCGCCATTGTTTTGGCAGAAGGCAGGACGAATTAGACATGCGCAGATAGGCCGGAATTTGTAAGGTTCGTTTGCTATTCGCTTCACAAAAATAAATACCAGATTTCCCTTCCTATTCCACTCTTCATATCCTTATTCCACCTAACAATTTTTTAACAGGCACGGCCTGTCTGTCAAGCGACTTCGCCTAACAGGCATTAGGCCATAAACCACCACGCGAGCCAAGTGCAGATTGGCAGACCAATTTGTAACCTATTCGTATTAAAACGTACACCGGTACGATTCGCGTGGGGGCTAAAGGCGACTCATGATTTCACAATTGGTACACCTTGCCTAAATTATTCTAAAAACTTTTCCTTTGTGTTGCAGGTAATTTCAACGGCCCACAATGCCCGTCAGTTTCGTAAGTTACGAAGAAATTTACACACAAAAGAAAATTTTCCACGGCCACGTGTTTTGGAAACTCGAGGAGTCTATTTTTGGCGCTAACACGAGGTGTCCAGAGCGCCTTCAATGGGCAAAATTGCCCAATTTACCAACGCGAATTCGCTATTCGAATTCACGTTAAATTTTCCTTCTCCTGACTTAATTAAGCGTGTATTGTAAGTTCTCAGCGCCACGTCTAATGCAATGTTCTCATGTTTTATTGTTCTATCTTGCTAGAATACTGTTTCTGTCTAACTTAATTCAATTTTGACTAATTTGACAAGGTCACAAACGTTAGATGTATTTGAATGTGCAAATGCGTTGCTTCCAAGGTGAATTCTTTATCAGAAGCATCGAAGTGACTCTGGGTAGTTTAGGAAGGAACCTCTTTGTGATTGTAATTCACATGAGTTCTACACTTTGATCTTAGCCAAAAGGCCGAGAAGCGATCACATGACAATCATATGTTGTCAACCAATCGCGCTATGGCAATATGCCTTTGCATTCGTGTGTCGTTTGTAGCTTAGTTGAAAGAGACTGAAGATAAATGACTGAGTAACTGAAGATGCCTGGACCGTATTTTAACACGCTGCCATTGTTCAGCATAGTCCCGTTTGACCTAGGGTTTATATACTTGGCTGCCTATGGCAACCTAGAACTTTTCTGCCTACCACATACATGGTACAGCGGTGACAGCCCAGTGGCTATCGTACTCGCCTCTCACTCCAGCGGTCCGGGTTCATACCCCAGCGGCACGCACCAATGACTTTCTAAGTTATGTGCGATTTAAGAAATTAAATGTCACTAGCTATAACGGTGAAGGACACATCGTGAGGAAACCTGCACGCCTGAGAGTTCTTCGTAATGCTCTCGAAGGCATGTGAAGTCTGCACTTGGTCAGCGTGGTGGACTAAGGCCTAATCCCTCCCATTCTGACAGGAGACCCGTACCCAACAGTGGGTAGTCTATGGGTCGCAGCGAAGCGAAGCGACATACACGAAAATATACACCCATATCAGGCAGGCATATCTCCGAACACGCCAGTATTCCGCAACACCTGTACCCACCGATCACCGTTGCACAACCAAGTATTGTGAGTGCAATTATTTGAGCGCGATGCATAAAGAATGACGATATTCGATATTATCCTTATGAAATGATTTAATTTGACTTAAAAGCCGAGGTAAACGCAGTAACTGCGGGAACCCTGATTCGTTTTTAACTGATTTCGAAAAAAGGAGGAGGTTCTATGTTCGACTGTTTGGATTTTTTTTATGTATGTAACTTTGTCGTTTATTAAAAGTAGTTACAATTCATAATACGGGCAAATTTTGTGCGTTTATATCTCTACGAGATAAATGATAATATTGAATTGACATAGGAATTATAATATAAGATAAAAGTTATCATTATTGAAATGAGAAAATTTTCCCAAATGTATTTGGAAATATTGTTATGTTCAGGCTTGCAATTCTTCCGATCTTTACGTTTGTTTTGTTTGTCGTAGAAATTATTAATGTAAGAATTTAGGCATAGTCATTCTTCCTTATTTTGCTGATAGTCTCTTATATCCTTTCCATTTATGTGGTGGCCGAATTATTACACCTGATTTCATGTTCCAATAAACGTTTATAGGTCAAGCAGTGCGCTCTAAGCATAGTTATTCGCTAATAAAGGTGTTCGCTGCTGAGGCACTTATATGACGTAGTTTGCTTTGTCACCAGACCACCATTATTATCATCATCCATCCACTACCCAGGCCAAATATTGGTAGACTTTACATTGTATCAGTCAAATTATATGTTAGATATACCACCACAACTCTTACTCTAGATTCCGAGAGGAGACCCGTGCCCAACTCTGGGTGTGTTGGGCACGGGTCTCCTCTCGGAATAAGAGTTAGGCCTTATGGTGGACACCACGCTGGCGAAGTGTGGATTGGCAGACTTTACGTGCCTTCGAAAAAATTATGAAGAACTCTCAAGGATGCAGGTTCCTCACGATGTTCCTTAATCGTTACACCGTACCTAAGAACTAAAAAAGGCTTGCCGCTTCGATTTAAACCTAAACCGCTCGAGTGAGAGGCGAGTTCGATAGCCACTGGGCTGTCACCGCTGTACATTTGATATTAATAAATATTAACTGCCTGGGATTTGAATACCGGACCTAGTAAGAGGCCAATTTCCTTAAAGTATTGAACAATTATCGCTATTGCAATAAAACACGTTATTGACATGACAGACAGTCCAAGCGAGGCCTTAAAATGGATCGTATCAATAAATTATACTCTTTTATTGCAACATCATTTTTAGTTTTCTCCATACAGCTTAGCAATAAAATGGTTACATATTTATTTTATTTATCGCCGTAAAAATATTGTAGATGGCGAAGATACAGCGGCAAATGACGTCAGTGGAGCGAAGGAAAGGAAATTGCCGAGTTGCTTGTTGGTTTACTCCTCGTTGCTTTGAAATATTATTGCGTTGTTAAGGCTCGCACGTTCCGTCTTACTCATGTCCAGTGTAGAGCAGTGTTGTATAGAGAAAAGTAGTCCAACTAGTTGTACTGATGACCTGAGGCATCGATTAACAGTGGACTTCGAAAGGTTGATGAATGAGGAAAAAACCTCATTCATCCATCCCATGAAAGAGTTTTTTTCCTCATTGATTATTAGTCGTCCTAGGTATGAAGAGTGGCGTAATTATTAATTCTGAAATATCTTATAACCATTTCATCACACCTTTGATGTACTTAAATCCAATTTAGCGACAGCCGGGACGAGGCAGTAAAGGTCGAAGCGGAGATTCTCACGATATAATCTCGATAGTAATGTGAAAACTCGACAATTTTAGTGCCATGCTGTGGCACGGATATTATACCTTCCTCTTCTGTAACAAATAATTTGGTAAATTAAATATGCAATTTGACTTGTTAATTATATTTATCAATAAACGTATTATCAGAAGGTCTCGTGAAATTTTTATTTAGTTGATTCTTATTACTGAATATTACAGCTACCAATTTATATCGGCTAATAGCTCCAGAAATAGCTGACTCTAAACTTGCCTTATATGTCGGCTATAATTTTTAAATGTCGATCATTTATGGTTTGAGAGTTCACGATAAAGCTTTCTAAAGATTAACGTGCAAAGGCGTTGCCCAGACGACCATGGATTTGTCTGTTTAGTTCGTGGACATGTTATTTTGAGTGTCTTCTAAGGCTCGACAACTTTTGTTTGGTAATGACGGGCCATTGCAGACCGGCGTCCTTCCAACCTTTTTATTGTCTCATTGTTCGGCACCGGAGTTGAGGACCTAGTCCACGCTCACCAATGCTGATTAGCGAACCTCAAATGCCTTTGGCAATTGGGGAACTCTCAGGCATGTAGCTCTTACAGAGGATGACATAATTTAATTTCTTAAAACGCACATAACGTTATAAAGTGGTTTGATATCAGATACAATACTAGTTTTTATCTTCAGCTATATCTTATTATTTAAATAGGATGTCTAGGCGACCGAATTTTGCTCGAAATTGTCTGCCTGAATTCGAGTCGGTTGTCTGCGCATCACCTAAGCTCCACCGGAATGAATCATCGATGACAAGTTGCTGCATTATAATGTATTGGGCTTAACTTAATTCAATTACTGCATCCCGTACCACCCGGAGAACAAAGAACGGCTTTCCACTTACCATTGTTCAAATAAGCTTCATTACGTCGCCGAGTCAAATTGTTGTCGAGTGTTGACCTCGGGGCACGGGTATTGTTATTGGAAATAACGGAGAAATATATGTTTGTTTATTTCATTAATTTCATGTACAGTAATATTGGCAAGTTCCGTTATGTTTGTTAGTAGAGTTTGCTTGAATCAGCCATTCTATCCATTTACCAGCCCTTAAAATGTCATCGAGCAGAGCTATCTGATTCTAGTGCTTTCTCATAATATTTTTCAGCTCTCGATCTACTTAGTTGCAGTTAAACCAGTCGTGGCAGTTAAACCAATTGGGATCTTTGAAATGGCTTGCCTCACTGATTTCATCCATGCGTAAGCGATAAAAATCCTGTTGGACAAAGGCTTTTAAGCACAACTTGACGGATACTAAGCCTAATTGTTTTCCCGCTGTCGTCTTCAGATCGTCTACCTAACCTAGGCTAGGGTAGCTCTCCTATCCGAATCCCAGTCTCCATTCAAACACTCTTCTTTATATCGGCTGTATAAACTGGAGAAACTTTCCTTTTACATTCAACTATGACGCTTTGCATATTTGTGCCAAAATACCCAATCAAAACAACAACGAAAATGTGATAGTTCTCCTTCGATTTTGCTCTTGTCTACGACCTACGATTTTACGTTCCAATGATTTCTCGGAACTGACAAATAAACAGCACAAGGCGTTGACGTCTATACTTATCTATCTTCTAACTTACCCTGTTTAATATAGAACAATGGCCCCAGTGTGTCCTCAGCGACACCACAAAGCAATTACACGCTACATGCGACTAAACCATTGTTTGGAACCTTGAACTGATATAGTAATGTATTTTTTCGTTTTATTTGCCCTTCATTTGTCCTTCTTAGTCTGACTGTTTAATTGAGTCTTTCTTACATTACTCAACAAATAATGTATTAATTTTAATTTTATATCGTGCAAAACTAAGCTATATGCTATGGCACACACGTACGATGCTGCTCGCATCTGAATGAATTCACCTTGCTAGGAGTAATTTTATGATGTGTCAGAAGTAAGACTGAGAGTACATTTGATAGTGCTTTGACTTTCTTCTGGATGTATGTCGGATTTTATTTGTCTGTGAATTCTATTTAGTATTCACCTTACTAACTGTAAATCATGACCCACCTGTTGTTATGTGTACCTTTCGGCGTATGACCCCGATATGTCTTGGCTTAGCCGTAGTTTACCTGCGAGTGATATCGAAGTCTATTAGCTTCCCAGCTGTTCTCTGCTGTTAATGAATTAAGTAAATTAATTAGTGCTTTTACATCATTATATACATTTAGTTTGCCCTTGGAAGGCTTTTAATTAGCATTGATGATTGTATTACACCTAGTCCTTTCTTTTCTGAGAATCAATAGTTATACTGTATCAATCAGGATTTCAACCCACAACATTGTTTTGCAAAAATTTGCAGCCCTTCCTTAACGACAATTTAATCGCCTTATGGTCTACATAGGTAAAGGAATGAAGCTATTATTTCGCGATTTGTGTAACTGCTCTCTATTAAAAGCTATATTTAAAGGTTTTTGTGTCCTTTCTTCTTCATTCAAGTAATTTCTATGGCTTCCTGTCGCGATAAATTCTCCTTTAGGAAGTCTCGCGAGATTTATACACTCCAGTGGATACTAGTTATTTATTGAACGGGATTTGCTCTTCGCTCGATAAATCTGTATGTCTTGAACTTGATAGTTGAAAATTATATAAATTGGTTAACTGGTTGCTAGATAGTCCTATCGACACCAGTCTATTACTATAGTGCAGCAGTTCACCGGCGGAAAAGGGACGCTCTGGTATATTTTCAACTTATTTAGGTATAACTTAATTACAACCCATATTATGCGTCCCACCGTTGGACGTGGTATTCTGTCTGACACAGCTGAGGGAAGTCTAGAGCGTACCCCAACACTGGTGTTGGCATTGTTGGAGGGCATAGTGGCCAACGAATGGTCTCAAGTCAATCGAATGTCTGCGATAACTATTTTTATTTCTATATTAGTACTAGCTTGGTATGTACTATATGTGTATGTATGTATGTGACGGAATATTTGAACGTGATTTTCGGCCACTTCTAAACGTGGACCGCTGACCACGCAATAATTTAAAAAAAAACTTGTTTTTAGTTCTGTCATCTACAAAAGCGTAGTTATTAGTGTTTTAAACAATGTTGTTATTATCACCTCACTCACAAAGTCACAACACAATCCGTGCCGTCATAACAGGAAACCCACATGCACATGAAGTACCTACGTAGGTACGCCGCGTCACATCAACCCACATGGCGTAGGTAGGTCGTCCGGTGACTCGCTATATTTCCACTATGTTGTCGCCCGCAGCGGTGACTCGGTCCGTTTGGCGACAGCTACATTTACAGAGCTAGGGGGTAAAGCCACCTGGTAGAACTACATTTAATCACTGTCGAGAAACTGCAATAGTTCTTGTTAGTGTAAAATTAGATACTTACTGAATTTTCGTCCTCATAGGCAACTGGTAACACTTCGTCGAAAACCGAAATATGTAATAGAAAATAACACTAAATTCCGAGTTGCTGGTAGCGGTAACAAACATAATTTAACACCCTGCTCACAAATACTAATGTGTAGGAAATTCTTTGGACTCGAACTATTTGCCTGGGACTCGAACTCGGCAGAAAGGATCACTCACCACCACGCAACTGAGTCGTCATCCCCATTTGTTTTGGATGCATTTTATCTCGCTTTTATCCTCTTTTAAATATATAATAAGCAATAATCATAATAAAATTATGCAAACAAAGTTATACTACACAGGCAGCACAGAATAAAAGTTCTACGTTTCATATGTGCAAACAGCCTTATTATTCAAATGTATCTTCACTAACACTACATCGGCTGGTCTTTAACAGTAAGTACGAGAACCTCGTGCACAATAAAATAGCTCGTATTTCAAAATGATTACAGTCGCTTGCAAGGGTGAACCGATCGGCGGTATGCGCTTTTCGGAAGTTTATCCGCTTGCAATACTCACTAGTGGTCTTAACACTAGCAATAATAAACCAAACTAGGTTTCATTCATCCTACAGTTATACTATCGAACTTTATCCGCGCTTGCCTGGCTGATCTTATTAGTCACATGCGAAAATATTGCTGACACAAAGACTGCCTTTGTCTGCGCAATATTATCGCAGTAATACAAGTAATATGGAATACTGTACTGTACGCATCGCACCGTGCAATCTGGCTGGACTAACTATCCTATGTTTAAAGTTAAATCGCTTGAGAGCTAATCGTTTTGTGTCGTGTCGTGTCTCGTGTGATGTTTGTGAAGTTAATACTACTTGAAACTAGAATGATGGTAAGGTCTATTACCTGTACAACTTTGTCTATGCCTCGAAAATCATTGCGTATATAAAGGCTATTATAGATTTACAAATTTATCTTCTCTTGATTTATTAACATTAGCGCGAGGTTTTGTATGCAACGTGCTAGAATTGCGCAATAAATGAAGCTTCGTATCAAGCTGAAGGAACAGTTAGACTAACCCCCAGAGATACAAGCGAGCTTTGTCACTGAGAATACATTTTTATTAAGATAGAAAAGCTTCCACCCATCTGCTGCCGCTCATGACACCTGTAACTGTCTTTGAGTAAGACTCGAGTAACTAACTACTTAGATATTGGTTATTCCTGTTACCGGAGACAGTTCATAAGTACATTAGTTGGTCAGTTCGTTAGTAGGTATGATGACTGGAGCAGGGACTGTTAGTGATTGTGTTAGTCCTGTTTGCTATGGTTAGTAATAGTCCAGTTAGTAATTGTTAGTAAGAGTTTCGTTCCAGGTCAGTCATAGGTGCGTTGCTACCTCTTAGGACTAAGATTGTCGCCTCTAAAGTTAAACCGGAAACTACACCTTTCCAACCGGATCCCAATTGCTTTAAAAATAATTATTACACGTAAGAAATGGTACTAGGTACCGTGGCGGGTTACCACTCCGTTATCTAAAACTCGGTTTCGCTGCGACCCATACACGTCCCACTGTTGGGCACGGGTCTCCCCCACAGACACTGCTGCGGGAGGTCTAGAGCAGACTCCACCACGCTGCTCCATTGGTCATTGGTGGAGGGGTTAGTGGCCATCCCAGTGTCGAATGTTCTCAAGTCACCCGAAGGTCTTCGACAAGGCTTAACGACTGTTTCCACCGTTGAAAACAACCGGGACCGACGGCTTTACGTGCCCTCCAAAGCACGGTAGCGTCCATGAGCGGTCACCCATCCACAAACCGACCGCCCCCGTCGTTAATTCTTTCGATCACATTGAATCAACGCGAGCCATTGGGCTATGGATGCCACAAAGTCGGTTTAAAATAAATGTAATCCGGTAGCAAAGCTGGCTTTATTTTCAACTAAGGGAAAAGACGAGTCAGAATGGCTCCCAGGTGATTCAAGTGAGCTTTATCACTGAGAAGAAGTTGACACTAACTTAATCCCCATAATCCAAAGTCAGTTTTATTAAAATGTAATCAACTTTATCCGGGAGCGAAGCTTGCTTTATTTTCAACCGAACAAATGGGAAGAGACGAGTCAGTCTAACTCCCAGTGATGTAAGCGAGCTTTATCACTAAGAAAATTATTAAATTGACACAACACCCCGTTATCCATCCACAGCTGCCATATCCTTGGCGCTTGGTTGGCTTTTATTAGTCATTTTTATTAACTTGCGAGGCTACCCTCGTAAAACCGCGCGTATCGAACACTTAGAAAAATTAATGGTTATCTTTTGTATTGGCTCGTTTTAAGTCTTTAATACTGCCTCGTTGGTATTGTGGTCGTAAGCGCGATTGCTAAACTATAGGAACTAGGTTCGATCCTCGGGTCGGGAAGTATTGTTGGTTTTTTAGGGTTCCGTACCCGAAGGGTAAAACGGGACCCTATTACTAAGACTTCGCTGTCCGTCTGTCACCAGGCTGTATCTCATGAACCGTGATAGT
>DWTT01002352.1:0-10181 GCA_018250895.1 Carterocephalus mandan | reverse complement strand
CTCCAAAAATCAATTTTTGTACCTGAGGTACATCTCATGGCCCAAGTTGTATGGAAAGATAAACGTGTCCTTTGATTCAAAGTCTGTTGGGCAAAGCAATGTCACAAAGCAATGGACAATATTAATTCATTTACTTGGACAATTAGTGCTACTAATTCGTTTTTATTCCCTTTTTGTAATAGGTAATCTTTTGTAATTGTAATCTTATTTTTATGTGATTTCCAAGCCCTTTTTATAATTGATTAAAAAAATCTTTTTTTTTCAGAAGGGAAATTGCAACGACATAAACCTAAATACTTTGTGAATCAATGATGGTCAATGTTATTATTATGTTTACACATTATTGTCATCTTGTGTTAAATATTAGGCGTGAACACACAGATAGGTACTTACACAACACAATGGATTTGTAATAAAATACTGACATGACAGTCACTTTATTCTTGCATGAACCCTACAATAACAATAATAATAACTACCTCACAATAATAATACATAATTACTTTAATCATGAATATTATTACACGTTCGATTTAGTAAATTGCAAACATTATTTGTACATGTTGATGAGTAATGTGAAATACGACCAAGAAGTTTTAATTATCTGTAAAAAAACACAATCATCAATGATGCTGGAAATAACCATAGGAAATAACCGTAAGGGCGCATCCTCATTAGACGCACAGTTAGCGGCAGACTATCCGCTAACTGCATCTGAGCGAACTGCACCGAAGAACTGCCTGAATCGGCGAAGCAAAACGCCGCAAGCTGCGTACAATAAGCGCAGTATGGACATTCAATTTAAAAATTATAGGGATGCAAACTGGAAGCGAACAGCCGATAACTGTACGCCATAAGAGGATGCGCCCTAATACGGAAATAACAGATTTTAATTAGAAATTCAGATTAAGAATTAAGCAATGAGACCTAAAATCAACTGAGTATGTACACTTTATTCACCTATTTCAAGAGAATTAATAGATACTAATTATAGAAGGTAGGTTGGTAGGTACCATTGAGTCAAACCGTTTACATTTAATTCAGTTGGCTGGAGCAAAACCTCATTAATTAAGCAGTAGGTAAATATTTTTACGGAAACTTACCGTTGAGTAGCTTGCCAAGGAAATAATAGAAAATCCATAAGTAGTAACGTTCACTTGCTTCTGTGACCTGTAGTTAAATAAGTGAACAATAAATTATGGTGAATCGAACGTCAATGTTAAGTTATTTGAGGAAGAAAACTGAATTATTTAATTGGGTAAATTAAAGTGTTAGGTAAGTGCCTATTTATTTAAAAATACCTGTGCATCATGAGGAGAATGCATTTTTGCATTTTCTTAGAAGATGTGTACCATCCACTGTTGTAAAGAGCTTTGGAGACTCCGAAACTCTGTAAAACAATGTAATTATTTTGTATTTTGTAACCATTGAACTTATTATTAAATAAAATTTGGGTACAGATGTTTTATTATAAGATTAAATAAACAAAGGAGGCTGTCTATTCATAAATGCAGATCTCCGGAGCGAAGTGTTGCATTTTATATCTACAGTTGAAATACGTTGCTTCCGCAGTTTAAATCATCGTTAAGATGAAAATTATATGATGATATATGGTCCTAAAATGTCGTGGATATACAAAAATATTTATATACCTGTAAATAAGTACCTATGTTCATGTTGTAATCTGCAGACCCAAAAGACTATCGAGAATTATATGCCAACTTACAGAATCTAGAAGCCTTTGCCCGTACCAACAAAGCAGCCATATTTGAGCGGTCGCCGTCACCAAGAACATCTTGTATACTATCACGTTCCATTTTTCTACGAACTGAAAATAGTCTTCACGGTACTTTATTATTAGGTAGGTACTTGCTGCAAGCTGCAACCCGTCTCATTGCAATGCACTTGTCTGCTTACAATTGTGTAGGCCTGGAGATTGTGGGGTAAATGGCCAACGCGGCGGACTAGCCCATTTACTTACTACAAATTTTTAGCATATAACACTTATTGTGCTCTGCTCTGCGAATAGCTGACAAATTCTTACAACTTATCTCTTTGATATCGATTGAGCAGATATAGTAGTTATTTATAACAAAGGTGATTATAATAACTGTATCGATATTTAGACGTGTATTTTAAATGAAAGAACGATTCGAAACACTCGCCGCTTGATCCGAAGCCCAGATCAATCAAAAGGTATGATTTTGCACCTACCATATACATAAGCTGAATCACTAACATTTTTAAACCTACTAGGTATAACCACTGACTACTTAATAGTACAAGTGTATAAGTCAAATTTAAATTTTTTCTTCGTAACAAATTACGTAGACAAACAGTATTTTAACGTCTGTCTATGTAGGATATATCTTTGTATATCTATGTTAGGATCTCAGTAACTCAGGACGTAACCCCTCGGAAGTTCACAAGGTGTCATATTTCCAGAAAACGCCGTAATTTAATTCCATTTGTAGGTAACCATGGTTCATTTTCATTCATTCGTATGGCCCGCACGTCGAAATTGCAGAATATGTATGTAGGTACTGCCTTCTTAAAAACTCCACTTCCAACAAGGAAAACAAGGCCATTTTCTTCAAGACTGGTTATGTAAGTGCATGGAGTGACATGTACTACATACATAAAGAGTAAAATAAAATATCTATTACAGTGTCTATTAATAAATACTACTACTACCACACTACACCACAGTCTCCACAGTATACTACACTACACCGCCGGTGCAATATCGTTTTATGAGCAGAATTAATTCTACCATCAAGGGATGTTTTAAAATAATATTAAAGTATACCAAAGATTACCACTATTGAAATCTAGATTCACTGGAAGTTCGACCAATCATAATCCGATTTTTAATGAATCGATTAAAAATTGATCAAAAGTAAATTATGTATCGATTAAAAGTCGAACAACTTAATTTCAGTGTTTTGTCTATTTCACGGAAATCATTCAATTTTCCGGGATATACTATTTAAACTCTCCAGGCCCTCCATCTGTCCAAAAAATCACCTCAGATCCAGCAGTTTGTTGAGTAGGAGAAGAAGGACAAACCAACACATTTTCCCATTTATATATTTGTTACGTACACTTATAAATATTATACCTGTGATTATAATAAAATTAAAAATATTAATATAAGCATAAGCCTGATAAATTGTTTTAATTATAATTATAAACAGACCTTTGAGCTACAAAGTTCCAATTACACGAAGAGAACGTAAACCAATAATTACTTATGTCTATGCCGTAAACATTGAGAAATTCGAAGAAAACATGTCTCAAACCTGTGTACGTTGGAATATTCCCAGAAACAGACTGGAACCTACTTCAATGTAAAAGTACTCATTTCACCTAATTATCAGTAGGTAGAGTCGGTAGGTAGAGAGTAGGTAGAGTCTCACATATCGAGTTACATGACCAGCTTTAACCGTCTATGAAAGATAAGTATTAGATATGACGTCATGTGCTTAAAACAGCGCCACACACACGAGAAGTTATATAATATAAGGTATTATTATAAGAAGTTAAATCTCCATGAACTAAACTTTTACCTTTTAAACCACGTCAGGTTATATGAGATGAAATGAGGTTGCTGACCCCTTGATGTGTTTAATAAGGTCTTGCGTTGCGTTGTAGAAAAAACCTTTCTTGTACTTGAACTACAAATAAACGACGTTTCTTATGATAGTTCTGTGTTAAAGTTAGTTCTAATTAGCTTCAGAATTCCCAGAAATCTTCAATCGAGAACACTAGTCTAATTTTCTAGTTGTTTCACAGTCTAATCAAGGTTGTACTATTAAGTATTCTGGGACCAAGGTGTCAATTTCACGGCTTTGTTTAGACTAGGCCATACTGGCCCGGCGTCAAGCCGACTTTACTGATTAGTTTGCCTACATATTTGGTACCTACCAGTATCTAAATCTGTGTTAAGGTAGATTGATATGTACTAAATAGATAGAGGTACTTACAACACAGCAGAAACCGCAGAAACATATTATAATCGAGCTGTTAATGAAGTTAAGAAGCAGGGAGAATGTAAACATGTCTTCAACATCTCCTGAGAGTCTATAAATAGGCAAAAAACTAAAATTAGATTAAGTAACGATGTAAATCTTTCCAGAAATCCCAGGCTCAGATAAAATATATAAGACAAAACGAGACACATTGGTCACCTACCACAAAATTAGATAGGTACACAAAATGATAGCAAAGCAAAACAAGACCAATAATTAATAAATAAAATAAATTTAATTCTATGCTTTTGTTCATAAAAACAGCAATACTTACAATATTTATAAAGATTTAATGAGATACCTACTACATGGGCCATTTATACCAGGACTATTTTATTAGTACCTAGGTACTGTGATTTCTTTCTTCTGTATGATGAAAATTTTACTTTCAAATATTGGATTGTTTCCATCGACAATTACGTCACTTACCTAATTAATGCTCGATGGTTTGATAAAATGTTTTCCATCTCTCTATATTGCATGGATTCCCTTGCGTCATCGGTCATTTCATTGCGTTCACACTGGTGACGTGCGGCTGAAACATTCCTCCATTAATTGATGTATTGTTATATATTTGTATTTATCATTTCGATAAAATATTTTATAACAAAGAAAACTGGTAGTTAAAATGCTATTAAACATTGTGTTATTTATGGTATGTATAAATGCTTGTTTGTGTGTTTAAGGGAATATAAAACGGTACCAACCACAGATATTGGGGGTAATCTGTGGTACCAACACAGTAGCGTCGCGCCGCGTATCAAATTGGCGGTCAGCCGGCGTGCTACGACAATACGTTCGTTTCGTGCTTTTTGGATAAAAGTGGCGCGGAGTTCTTTTGATAAAATATACAAAGAACATATACATGCATTGCTATGCAGTCGCACCCACGAAATACTTTCTGACCTACGAGTATGTTGCAAGCTAAAGGTCTTTAAACTTCTAGTTTATAGTCAAACTTAAATGTGTACATCAAATTGCGAATCGTCTCAGTTTACTGCAGCTGTTATGATCAGTTTTATTTTACTACATTTCATATCACGAGTAGTACCTATGACGAAGCCAGACATACGAGTAGTCGAGTACATGTTATTATACCTATGTTACCGAGTGACTTTTTTAATTAATTTGATCAAACTCATAATAAGAATATAATAGTCAGTTGAGCACCCGGTTTCTGAATTGAGAATTAGAAGTTATACTTAAGTTTTAATTTAAAAAAATGTTTCTGAATGAGTATTCCAAAGATACGTGAATATTTTTAAATAAACCTAATGCTGCCAGTTAATAACACATTCTATTAAAATTTTATATTGAATAATATTCATTTTACACGTTAGAAAGAGTTGTATTACACGTAAATACTACAGTCTACATCTCGCTAGCTGAATATACTAACCCGGTTGATGGAGGTTGTTGTGTGCATGTTGTTGTATATTTTTATTGTTGATGTTGTATATCTTCCAGTAATTGTTGTGTAGTATGTATGTGGATGGGAGGGAGGTGCTATATGCATGAATGTATACTTACTATTATATAGAAGAAGATTAAATTAAATTTGTAGAATTAATAGCTTACCCAGTGGATACGAGTCGACTAGTTGGTGGTCCCGACGTACGGGGAATATCCTGGAGATCCTCACAGCAAGCAAGTCAAACTGGGTGCTGATGTGGCTCAGGAATACGTAGAATAGCAGGTCGCCTGATAGCATGAGCCATACTGTGACGAAACCTGTGGCGAGATACAGAACGTTCTCGAAAGTCTTTATTGAATGATTAGGCGGAGTGTTACTTACTCGTATGTCTTAAAATGTGCTATGGACCAGAAAATTGTAATCAAGCACGGTTTATGTTTATTATTTCATACATACATTGCCAAGTTTGCAGAACCAGTAAAGTCTCATAGTATCCTTTCTGGAAGGGGTCGAAAGGCAGCCAGTAGAAGAAGGACAGGATCAGAGGGCAGTCTTTCCCCGCGAGACGTTTCACTATCTCTATGTAGGGCAGAGACGAGAAAGTGACGGCCAATGCGATATTGCATATGTAATATCCTGGAATTTTATTTCGCTTCAGAATCAATGGAATATTATAGAAGCAATGTATTCCTTCTTAGAAATTTTAATCAATTTTATTTCTTGCTTTAAAAATGATAATTATTGTTATCTTGCCGCGATCATAAAACGGGAAAGTAACATACAAATTGTCTCTGCATCAAAGCTAGAGTAGAAAATTAAATACCTGCTTATGATCTCCTATTAATATCAGTTTTACTATGTTTTATATAAACTTCAACCAATCCCCATTGGAGCAGCGTGGTAGACTATGCTCTAGACCTCCCACAGCTGTGTCTGTGGGGGAGACCCGTGCCCAGTAGTGGGACGTCTATGGGTTGCAGCAGATGTAAACTTGATAGGTGTAAAATTCTTGTAAGAGGATGAAATAGCGAAAATTATAAAACAAATAGGTTTGAGAGAAACTAAAACATGACAGTTTTATCCATAAACCGAAAATTAGTAGTAACATGCTTAAATTGCGCATATTGTACTACGATAACGAACGACAAGCGCTGACATTGCGAACAAAAGGTTCATAAGATCTCCTTTTTCATTTCTTTAGATTCACAGTTGTCATGACGGCAGCGGATCGTTCGCTTATCTTATATCCAAAAATATCCAGTTAAGCAACAAGAAATCAACAAAAATCTCCCTTTGTTAACAAGAGATCCAAAAGATCTCCTTTTGTCTATGCCATCTCCCTTTGGTAAGCTTACTAATTTAGAATAACATAACCTTTAGAAACGACTCGTATCTGGCGCAAGGCCTCGCTGATGATGAGATGCTCCTCCTCCGAGACCTCTCGCTGCGGCCACATCCCTAGCAGCTCGCTTACCAAGTTCTCAAATATTGGCCGATAGTACACTATCTTGTACGACTTTACCATCGCTGCAGGAAAATATGTTTCTATGTAAAAAACGTTTTAAAACGTGCTTTCAAAGCGAGAGTGCAATTTTAAACATGCAAGTAAACATACCTACTAAAAAAAATAATGTTAAGTTTCCTCGCCTAGTCCATGCACGGTTGTAGAATCAGTTTGACTTACCGTGAAAATGCATCGTTATTGGAATCGAACCAACACATACGTTACTACTTCATAAGACAAGAGAGGCGTAGCGTCTATAGCCTAATGCCTAGTCGATTCAATGTGATCGACAGAGTAAAGCAACGACGGGCTCGGTCGGTTTGTTGAACGGATGCGGACCGCTAGTGGCAAAAATTTCATGAGCGCTACCGTGCTTCGGAGGGCACGTTAAGCCGTCGGTCCCAGTTGTTTTCAATGGTGAAAACAATTGTTAAGCCTTGTCGAAGACCTTTGAGTGGCTTGAGAACATTCGACACTGGGTTGGCCACTAACCAGCAGTGGGACGTCTATGGGTCGCAGCGAAGTAGCGAATGTATTACAATTTAAAATATAGCAGAAAATACAAAATAACGATTCAGAACTTAAATAATGTCAAAAGATAATATATAAAAAATGTCATCAAGGCCCAGCTTACCTAAGACCAAGTATCCGACACACGGCATCATCTTGAATAGATCCATCAGGGAGCCTTCCATAGCGGTTTGCACCATGTTTATTAGTTCCAGCCAAGTCGCTATGAAGATGTTCATCACCTCAAACCAGTAGAACACGTTCCAGCATGACCTTGAAGTAAAGCATAGAACCATTGATTTATCAAGTAAAAAAGCTAAACCTTCCTTAGAATACAGAAAAAAAACAGAAATCGCATCCACGCCGTAAGGTAAAGCAACAAAATTACACAAATAATAGACCAGTTTGGTATTTCCGCGCTTAGTTGTATGTGGTTCTTCGCGCGAAATAATAATGTGACATATTGTGACAATATCAAAAATATCTAGGTAACATTTACTGATTCCGGCGATTCCCAAACTCACCTCCGGAATTTTGACTCTTCAACGGTAAGACGGATTCCGACCAATTTGAGAACTGATTTCGGAATGCGGTATGTCTCTTCGTAACTATTCAAGTCATATTTATACACCTGTAACACAGCAGCGAATTAGTAGATATCTCGTCGTGTATGTTTATTATGTTTAAGTATTAGGTAAGTCCACCTTGACTGCCAAGATAAATATATCATCGGCAAATCGATGGTTTATCAGGCGTTCGCCATTGACGTTAATGCCTAGTCCTTTCCACTCCATCAGCTTAAATACGTCTTCCAATGCAACGGTGAAAAGCTTCGGGAGATTATGTCCTCTATTGTTGCCTAACACCTATCTGCAATTAGTATTTTAAGAATTTGTGACTACACAAAACAAATATTTAAAACAATAATATCTATGGCGTAGCCGTAGCACAATCCCCGTAAGTTCTCGTAGCTTCGTAGCGAAATAGCAACTCGCGATGCAACGTTGATGATATAATATTTCCTCAATGTTTTTTTTTTATCGATATACCATCCCCTCATAGGTTTTCATGATTTGTTCTATGTACAGATGCGGGCTCGTTAGAGTTTTATACATAAATACATTTGTAGTAGGTACATTAGCTAAAATAACTTTTTGTAAATTTATAAATGTCATCAAAAACGAATCCATGGGCATATGCAAAGCGGGCAGCTCTTTTTATTTTACTCACAAACAAATAATAACTATTTAGATATACATATATGTAAACAGTTGTCACGTGCGACAACAAATAGGTTGAGCTGCAAGCTTATTTGCTATCTTACGAGTATATCCTTAATTAAATTATTATAGATTACCATAAATCTGGTACCGTAAACTGAATAAGTTCAGTAACTGGACTGAACTGAACTTAGCTGTAAATGTAACATCCTTCAGACTTGAATGATGAATATGATCTCTCTGAGTTTTATTTTTTCGTATAAAAATCAAACAGCTGAATGGAATAATGAACGAATGAACGAAGGATGACTCAAAACTTTTTAGTGCACTAAATAAATTACAAATGCAAGCATGTCTACCAACCAAATTGAGAATCTTTTCTTTTTGGGGTAAAGTTTAAAGGGGCCTGAGAGCACAACTGATATAAACAGTAAATTAATCGCATTCGTATTGTAACTTTTACCAGAGTACATGGAACTTCCATTAGCTTGATGTAACTATAACTACTAATGTTGCGTTACTTGTGTCTAAATGTTAGGGGCTTGAAATGTGGAATTGAAACAAATTATTGAATGCACTATCCTAAAAGACTAACCTCTGTAACTAAATAAACATCTCTAACTAGATTAGTATTTATAGATTCAACATATTTAATTTGTTTCTTTTTTGAAGTAATGCTTCTAAAGTATTCATTGATGACAAATTCGCTATCAAGAATTTATCCAGTCGTTTTGTTTGTTTTTTCATTGGAATAATTCACTGGTTACCTGAAAGGTCTTTAATGAATTGACAGTCTTATTAAAAAGGATTAGTTTACCTGAGGATCTTTTCGATATATGTTTGAGTATGGGTTGCTCATGTTCGGCATTTCTGATTCTCTTTTAAATGTTAGGTACTCAATTACTATAAAAGATCAACGCATCAAGGCGTCAGTAAATTTTTTGTTATCTTGTCTACAGCGAAAAGCAAATGTTCTGCGAAGCCGTTCATTGAAATATTTCTTTTATTCGTTATTCGTGAGGAAACGTAATGAATCTAACTGCAGGGTAACTGACGTGTACATTTAAATAATACATAAACCAGTTATTTTCTAGGAGTTTAGAATACTAAGGCTGTGATATAAAACTAAGTATTGTTTGTATTTACGATCGTTCAAAAGTTACATTTATAAGTGCAAGTATTCCAATTGTTCCTGAAATGTTTCGTCATCACCCTTTCCTTGTCCCACTGCCTTGACGAAGATTTTCGGTTGACTTGAGAACATTCGACAATGGGCTGACCACTAACCCCTCCACCGATCCGCATTGGAGCAGCGTGATCGAGTATGCTCTAGACCTCCCGCTGCTGTGTCTGTGGGGAAACCCGTGTCAAACAGTGAGACAACTATGGGTTGTAGCTGCTAATGTAATGTGTTGGACGGGCCCGTTGGAGCAATCGGTAGTGACCTTACCTGTTGCGCCAGGGGTCGTGGGTTCGAATCCCACTTAGGACAAATATTCGTG